>CM033106.1:16326960-16381415 GCA_019321725.1 Paulownia fortunei
ATATGGTTCCAGAATAAGTAGTTCTGGTCGTCTTTCAGTCTCACAAAGAGAATATCAACTAAAGATGTGTCCTAGTCCATCAACCTTGTCCTTCACAGATTCGAGCTCTACAACCTATGATGGGCAACTGGAGGAATTTTCATTAAAAATGGCAAGAAGAAATTCCAGGCAATACTCTGCTTGCCCAGAAAACAAGCATTCATTTATTCTTCCACCATCACAGTGCCCAGATAACTTACCCTACAACTCCCATTTTATACCAAATTATATGACCAATACGAAATCATCAAAAGCAAAAGCCAGATCACATAGCGAACCAAGACAGCGTCCTAAATTGGGCACCAAACAGAAAAGCAGGCGATCATCATCAATGGATGGGAAAAATGACAAAGAAAATCAGTTCCATTGGTTAATCAAGCTGTATCACTCTGATAAGTCCACTAATGATGGATACTGTGATTCCAATATCAGTGGTATGGTTAGTATTTCCAAACATAGAAAGTCATCCATCCCATTTGATGTAAGTTCTCAGACTTTCTCTTGTTTTTCATTTTGCACTGTTTACTTGCATGAGTTTCACGCAATTTAGCTGCCTCTGGTTTCATACATTCAACTGCAGCCTCCCATGAATTTGTATTGATTCTTCAGCCCCCTGGCCAAGAGTGGAGTTTAAAGAAAAAATTGAGAGCATTAGCAGAACCTCACCCTGGTTGAGGCATACATATATCTCTGTAATGTGAAGACAAAGCCGAGGAGGATAAAAGTTTCCACGAGCAGTTTCTATTCTCTGGCCACTGCCTAAATAACAAACTGAGATTTTGTTGTTCCTATGTTTTGGAAGTTCTTTTCTTTTCCCTTTTGGTGGTTAAAGGAAGACCATACCAGAAACCAAGAACTGTGTGGAACAATTTTTCTATTACATGATTCCTTCAGTACAATACTGGCTAAAGGCACCAAGAAGTGTGTGGAACATTTATCTATTACATGATTCCTTCAATATATTACTGGCTAAAGAGATTATCTGGATTTGTAATTGGAGGCAACCTGAACTTTAGGCGATATTATCATCATAAGTATATATAGCTTTGACTATATCAGGAAGACTTGGTACAATTTTGTAATCTCTCCTTAAGAAAAAGAGAACAGAGATGCTTCTAACTTTACAGAAAGCTATTTCACAGAGTAAAAACTGCATACCTCGTTGTTGCGTCCAATGTTGGGGCATGAAACCATAATAAAGTGGTCCAATGTTCAGGTTAGAACTTCACAGCAGACATGACGAGCACCATATGAACTGAAAAACAAAATGTAAACAAGAGCGAAAAACAGAAATGATTGGAGGATTATAGTTGATCATTAATGTGGTTTGATATCAACGGAGAGCACCAAATCTGCACAAAGTTCAGATAATGCATTTCCTATTTCACTCAGCAACTACTCAAACTCCGATTAAGTACTTAACTAATAACTTGAATTTGTCCTACATGAATTGCCAAACTATAATTTACCAGCCTCCTCTGCCTATACCATTGGATGCCAACAAGCCGGGAACATTAGAAAATTGTTTCATAAAGACATTCTACACATGCAGGCTGCTTCAATGGTAAAAATCTTCTGGTAGGAGCGTATTTTCTTTGAAGCTCTTGGTCAACCAGATTGCAGTTTAGGTTGGGGCATGAAACCATAATAAAGTGGTCCAATGTTCAGGTTAGAATCCCCAGCAGACATGACGAGCACCATAAGAACTGAAAAACAAAATGTAAACAAGAGCGAAAAACAGATGATTGGAGGATTATAGTTGATCATTAATGTGGTTTGATATTAACGTAGAGCACCAAATCTGCACAAAGTTCAGATAATGCATTTCCTATCTCATCCAGCAACTACTCAAATTCCGATTAAGTACTTAACTAATAACTTGAATTTGGCCTACATGAATTGCCAAACTATAATTTACCAGCCTCCTCTGCCTATACCATTGGATGCCAACAAGCCAGGAACATTAGAAAATTGTTTCATAAAGACATTCTACACATGCAGGCTGCTTCAATGGTAAAAATCTTCTGGTTGGAGCGTATTTTCTTTGAAGCTCTTGGTCAACCAGATTGCAGTTTCCCTGGGAGATACTTTGCCCAGTCCAAATGGTTTTAGTAAAACCCCAAGTTCCTCAATTCTCTCTTCTTGCAGCAATCTTGCACTGAATTCAAGCAAACCTTCCAATGCTTCAGCTCGCTGTCGGTAAGAAGACATGTCAAAACGGCGGCGCCTTTGGTCTGATGATGTTCGGCTTGATGCACCTGCTGTGGCATTTTGATCTGAATACTGACTTCCATCCTCTTTATCCTTGTTATGTGTAGGGCTTTGAAATCCTCGCCAATTGTTGAAGCTCAGTCTGCCAGATTTATCTGGAAACTCAACGGTACATCTATCTTTCATAATAGAACAGTCACCTTGTGGTGAACTAGAGGAACCTTGTGCAGAGGCTAATGAGCTTCTGTGGATAGGAAAGGACTCCTCATATGATGCTAAGGGAAATTCAACCATCTTGTCGATTCGAGGGGCATTGACAGAAACATCTGGAGACTTGATAATGTTGATGTTTTGAAGAGGACCAAGACTGGGACTGCGACAAAATTTGTGAACTGCATCTTTGGCTGGCAATGGAAGTGAAGCTCTACGAGTAGTAGAAACAGGTTTCTTAACCAAGCTTTTTGATGTTGTAAGCTGCATATAGCATTTTTTAAGTGACAATGCCAACCAAGAGAAAAAATCCAGATATTATCTCTACTATTTAGCAAGAGAATAAACTCAAGTCATGTTTGGCTAAACTAGGAAACAAAAACAATGATTTGTTACTCAAGTAATATTAGGCATAGCCAATGTAAAAGCCTCAGACTTCTACAGTGAAATGCGACATCAATCATTGAGAGAGAGATCCAGTAATATAGGGATGCCTACTTATAGTCTTACATGATAAACAAGAGCTTAAAAAATAAATACGAATGCAATATGGCTGCAGATTTCCTAGCTTCCACCTCAGACAATACTTTCTCACACCTTTTACTAAGGTTGAATATTTTTAAATATTAAGCAAATCTCAGTTGCATTATCCAAGGTGATAATAGATTCTTCTTATCTTCAACTTCCTTCACATCGATTTCAAATACTAATTATATCTGATCAAGTGTTATCATGCTACTCAATAGAGTAGTGCTCAAGGTGAGTCATCAGATGTCCAAATGATGACATAAGTGCACTTTCTCAAGCAATGGTTGGGTCATCATTTGGAGATCTAGGGGCTCAGATTAAATATGAGGCACTACTCAAGTAGCACAGAAATTTTTTTGCTTAAGATTAGTGTTGGTCTCAGAAAAGGAGTAGAGTACTAGTTCTAAGGCATTATTTCTGTTTATTGAAGGTGGTAAGATTTATGGACTCCATACATAAAGGTAAGACGTCTGCTGGTTAGTGCTGCTATCACTAGGACATGACTGCGCTTTTATCCTGGAAATTCAGTCAAAAATAACTAAGCAAATATCAGTAACATTGAATATTATAGGAGATTCATCATAAGTTGAGATAAAACTGAATGTCGGAAATTAACATTTTGCAGATTCTTTTCTTATTGTAAATCATTGACACTACCACCCACTAATTAATTTTCACCAGCTACTTTAACTGATTATGTTCACACAAAATAATATGCTGTTTTAATTTGTTTTTCTATAATTTACCGTCAGATACTTGCTCTTTTGTCAAAAAGTGAAATTTTAACATTAGAATAATCAATAGCATTATAGACTATTTCAGCCTGTGTTGCGGACATGTTTACATTATTCTATCACACACACAGACTTATTAAACAATTTTTTTGCACCAGTTCTTCGACCTTCCTTTATTCCGCCAACCAAATCCATCACCCCCTGAGAAGGAAAAAGGGAAGAAAGGACTTATTCGGTTTCCTTCTCACTAAGTAAAGGAAAAATAGATATGCTATCCATTCACAATTATCATTTCTTAAGACATAACTACATATATGCAGTAATCCTATGGTAAGTGCAGGGAAGCCTTCCAAAATAAAGACACTGAATGGGTCATTAATTTTATATGCATAAAAAGAAACTTCCTTCTGAGAGGAAAATGCATATGGTAAGGAAATATAAAAAAAAACATCAGTAATACGTGCAAGTAGTTTTCTCATGATCTTACCAGTTCATGATTCTTTGAAAACTGTGGTTTTCTCTTTGAAGCAGTTGTAGCTTTTGGTTGTGTAGCTTTCTGGTTCTTTGAGATTTTTGAAGGAAGATTTTTCATAATGACAGTTCCTTCATGTGTGCTTCCACCAAATAATTCTTTCATTCCGTGATGCAGATTGAAATGGGTACCTCCAGTTATCCTAGTTGAAGAACCACAACTTTGCTCAGCTCCAGATACACTGGGATTCAAAGTCCTGTCATTTGCACATGATAATCGTCTCTCTCGATATACTGGAAGTGGGACATGGACGGGCTCTGAAAATCTAATTTTCCTAGCGTTCTTTGTTTCTGTTTCAGCCCATTGACATGGAAGACTGTTACGCATGGGGGAATTGAGTTTGAGATGAACATTGAGCACATAGGATTGAAGGTGTGGGTGCTTGAGAAGTTCTGCAGCCTGCCGCAATTGATATAATACAATAGTACAGTAAATTGAATAAATCAATAGAATATTCGTCATATATGTTAGGTGCTTAGTTCTTAGTTTATTCTTTCTACAATATATTAGAGAAGCCACCATAAAAGATGCTTTTCTTGCTTCTACACTTGTCGAAAACCTTCTTTTCTTTCACATTTATACTCCAGGAACAAATAGTTAGCAAGAACATGGTATTTACTCTGAGTAGTGGTGGCAGGGAAGCCTGTTATACTTAAATAGAACTACAGCACGAATATCAACTGTTTCTTCCGGGAAAAAGTTGCTGGAATGTGGAAGGTGATAACCTAGAAGCATAATATAATGAGTGTAGTAAAAACCAAGAATGGATTTAAATAGCTGCAAAAGTCCAATTTAGGCATTTGCAAGTGTAAAAATTATTCATCTGGCAGCAGATCTATATGAACACAATATCTAGACAGAAACAAAATGGAGGTAAAATATAAGATTTATAAGGTCAGCAAGTTTATTCTCCCTCTCAATGAGGGCACAAGTGTCAACACCTTGTATCCTTCAAGATAGCAGATTATAGTTGGAAGTAGTTAGAATGCACGTATTGACCACTAATTTGGAATTTTGAACTTGCAGGACAGGAAACAAAACATAGGATTTCAACCAAAGAAAATAGCGATTTATGTAGTAAAGAAATCTGTAGTGAAAGTTGTGTGAAATCCAAATCAGAGAACAGGGCTTACGCTAGGCCGAACTTCTGGATTTTTCCTCAGCATGCTTTTGACCAGACCTCGGCTGTAACACAAGAAGCATGATAATAGGATCGTGCAGCTAGTCAAGGGAGATCAAATACACCAGAAATTTCTTCCAAGAGAAACTAAAAAATTAAGAAACAACTGTGTTGCAACAATGTGAAATCGACTATTTTATCAGTTATTCTAAGCTGATTAATATGAGAGAAAATTGATTTAAATAGATTATCCAGTATCCAAACATAAAGGACAAGCAAGAGAGAGAGAGAGAGAGAGAGAGAAGAACAAGGTTCACATGTAACAGAAAAACAAGAACGTGGAGGAACTTACAATGCACCAGAGTATTTGGTGGGTAGCGGAGCAACAATAGACTTGTTTATTTTGTTGATGAGAGCCTGCATATCCTGTCCAAAAATGTGCAGAAAACCATAACAATCTCAAGGACCATTACCCACCAGAAACCAACACAGTTAAACGTGTCTATTCAGCAATAAAATATCTCAAAAAATAAACAACAATTAGCAAAACAATGTTAAGTTGAGCCTCAACACTTATTTGTAGCAATACACGAATTAAATAATCCAGCAACTAATTGACTCATCAATTGATTATGGTCTAATACATGGCTAATGTTCTTAGAATTATAAAGCAAGATACAAGATATCACGATTTATCAGATAACCAAAATTTCCTGTGTAGGAAATTCGATTTCAGGCTGTTAAAAGGAAGTGTGCCTCATACATTATTTACTAACAAATGTTCTTCCTAAGCCAATCCAAAGTTCATGGTCAACCCCACAATGGTGAGCATAACATTCATGGCGTATCATGGATTGTCATGCAGAAAGGATTGGCCATTATAATATGACCATCAATGAGCCTAGTCAAAACCCAAAACTGATTCTCTAGCCATGATATAGAGATGGTATTCGAGAATGTGATAAATACTAAGACCAAATAATCGGCCCTTCTAGCACGCAGTTGAGATTTTGTTTGTCAAAAAAATTAGGATCTATTAGCATACAGATGGTTGACAAACAAGTTGGCCATACGGTCATGACCAGATCCCATTAGCATTGCGGTATACAAACAAATATACCATATAATTATGATTATAATTAGGTCTGCAGCAACTTACAAATGCCTTGAATGCAGGTTTAAGGGCTGTCATCTCATATATGCAGCATCCTGGATGATATTAGATTGTAGACATTAGCACATTTGCATAAAAATATATAGGTACATCTATATGGATTTAGACCTACTTTAAAACAAAAGAGGATTAGCTCATTTGGGTCTTTATTTGTGTTTGTTTTTGAACGAAAAATGCAGGAGAACAGAATTATTTATTTACCAAGGGACCATATATCTGATTTTGAACCATATGGGATATCTGCAAGTAGCTCAGGGCACATGTAACTAGGAGTACCAACTATCTGAGAAACAGAACAACACAAACAACCAATATGACAATAAGATAAAGGTGAAAAAAGGTAAAAAGGCATTTATGTCAACCATAATGCTTACTGAGGAAGCAAGCTCATCTGAAGTCAACATTTTGGCAAGTCCAAAATCACCTGCAACAACCATGTACTTGAGCAACAGTTCCAAATTCCCAAGATGAAAGATCACAAAAAAAGATAATCTCTTACCAAGACGAATGTCTTGATCTTTTGTTAAAAATATATTAGAGCACTGCAAAAATTTTGTAAAATAATCACTGAAACATTTGAAGACTTCATAACTACATGAAATACGTCTACCAAGGGGACAGTGAGATGCAACCAACCTTGACATCACGATGAAGAATATGACTCATGTGTAAGTAGTCCAGTGCTATAAGTAGTTGAACAAGCCATCTACAGAGCTTCTGCAAAAACTCAGTCTTAAAATTAGAAGCTATACAGTCCACACACATAAAGAACTACAAAAGAAAGAGCAAGAGCAAAATTATTAATTTACAAAAGAAACTACCTCTTCAGGAAAATGGACACCATTTGCCTTTTTTATGGCTTCTGCCCTACAAATGTAGAAATGGTGGAAGAGTTTAAAAATCTATTTATGTCTCCTTAATATTCTTGGAAGAATGTGTTCCTCTAATTGTGTGTCTATGTGTCTGATTGGCCTCGCTAGGAGAGGGTTGTCAGTGAAAGCACAGATCTCTAATAAAACCTTAGGTTTGAATAAAGAACTGCTTACATGTCTCCACCTTCACAGTAACCTATGATAATGCATACATAGCAACCCTGAGACAATTCAACAGAAGTTTTCAGTTAAAAACTGAGTTCAGACACGCAGAGAGAAAAAGAAAATGCTTACTAGAGGTGACATTTATAACAGCAATATCGCTTCTCACATTGATTTTCTTTTTCTTTTTTTTTTTCCCTGGTGAGTAGCACAGTTCAGTTTTATAACAGTAATCAGCAGTCATGGAAGAAACAGATCAAAAGTTAGAAATCAGTCACAGGAAATTCCTATCAATTATGCCCAGAATACATATAGTAGAGGTTCTTTTATGCTAAGTACAGGTTTGCGAATTTGTTCTCTATCCATCAAGTATCATAATTCTAGGACTACTTCCAGTTGTTGGGAGTCGTAAAAACCATACAAGTTTGCTTCAAACCATATCATAGAGTCTAATTAGCAACTGAAATTCCACTGATTCTATCCATCTCTAGTTTGATAGTCAACCACCATATCCATGGACTTCCAGCATTTTTCTATAGGAATTGATGGGATAAAACACTAGGATTCTAAAGGTACTTCAAATTGGAATATGTTTTGAACAGAAAGACCAATAACAACGCAACTTTGGCTATTTATCAATGGTGACCTAGCCATAGATAATCCCATTATACATCTTTCTATTTGTCCAGCCAGGAAATAAAGTGACATCAGAGAGGACCGAGAGATCAATCTCAGTAAACAGGCATCACTTATTTACCTTCTCCACCCATGAATCTTTGTACTCCACTATGAATGGATTTTGCATTTTTGATATAAGATCCATCTACACAGTAACAAAAACCTCCATTAACTCAATAAAGTGAGAATATTGTGTGTGTGTGTGTGAGAGAGAGAGAGAGAGAGAGAAAGAGAAAGTGATCCATCAAAATGAATAGCAAGCAGACAATATGGACTTCTGCAAAACCAGTCCAGAACAGAACTCATGATCTTTTACATGTTTCCTTTTCATGCTCATGGAGAGAAAGAGAGACAGAAAGACAGACGGGCTGACAGAGATTGACAGTTTTCTGTCATCAAACGAATAGCAAGCAAACAATGTGGGCTTCTGCAAATGAGTCAATAACATAACTCATGAAGGAAATTTTGCAAGTTCCCTTTGCGTATTCATGACTGCTAACTTAACCAAAATTATTTAATTCTAGGTGCAGTATTGTCAAATTTTCTTTCTTTAACTGTCAATTTCAATGATTCAAAATGCCACAAAAATATAAGACGTGTAAAAGATATGATGATAAAAAGGACAGACAGACAACAATTAAATTATAAAAATAAAAGAGAAAAGAATAAGAAAAAAATATTAAAGGGAGAAATAACTGACCTCCTGATGCGCAGATCTACGTGTCCTATTGGTTTGGCGGGCAAGACGAATCTTTTTTAACACATACCTTAATGTTAAACAAAAAAATTAATCCGGTGAAAACCAATCATTAATTAACCAATGCACAGAAATTAGTTTGCTGTCATAATGCATACATGAAAAAACATAATGATGGGATAACTAACTAAGACAGAGACATTGTTTGTTTAGTGCTCACTTCTTCTTTTCATGCTTATGCCTCACAAGAAGGGCAGAACCAAAGGCCCCCTTCCCAATCTGTTCCAGTATATCATACTTCTCCATCGATTGCTAAACAACTTCTTTCTACCAGACCACCAAGATAAAATCTTTAGTCCTGCCACAATGCGCATAATAAAAATCAAAAACCAGTTTATTTTTTCGTACTAGAACATAAAACATAAACCAAAAGAAAAAGTGATGAGAAACACTTCAAACTACTTCTGTACTGAGAAGATATCATGACAATGGCACCAAATAATCACACATTACTCAGCAAATTATCCTAAAATATGCCACAGCTGCAGTATCAATGTGTTGAAGCTCAATCATCACATTAAATTAATTTGAAATTTAAGAGATATGATAAATTAATTCTGAAGGAGAAAAATTGTTGAAAATTTGAATATTCAACCAAGAGTAAGTAAATAAGCGGTTACAAAGCATAAATTTAAGACATTGATTTTCAAGATTCAAACTACAAACACACAATAAAGATTCGGGCTCAGAGAACAAAATGCACCATAATATATGCCCTGCTTTCAGCAAATTAAACCACACCAAACTCAGTAAAATTACATTTAAGCTCAGTAAGCAAAAACTGCAGTAAAATAGCAAAAACAGCTGAAAAATGAGGCTGAAACTGAACATAAAACAGAAGAAGCAAGAAAGATAGATTTGGTTGGCATTTGGCGGTCAATTTCAACAGATTCATTCATAGACTTCACATAAAGAAGCTAAAAAAAGCACAAGAGAAAAAAACTAAGGAAAGATAAAAAGGAGAAGCAAACGAGAAAACTCACCTGAAATGCGTAGTTCTGCGGATCACGGGCTGGTGCTAGTTGGAGTAGAGAGGAAGAGCAATGCAAGGAAGGTAGTTGAGTAGTAGCAGGGGGCAGCAAAACGACAGCGTTGCAATGGTGGTTGTAGATGAGCAGGAAGAAGCTGTTCCCCTTGCTGCTCCTCCATTACAGATTTAGAGTCCACCACCTCTGTCTACTTCTTTTCTGCTCCCAACAACACACACATTGTAGAGAGAGAATAATATATTACCAAATAGCGACAATTTTACAAGTGATACAGAAGCGGACAAAATGTGAAGAGAGAGATTACGTTAACAAAAGTGTTTAGAAACTGTAATTTAATCACGTTCAGTTATTCAGTCAACAAGTGACTTTAACTTTGTGGCGAATATTATTATATGCATCAAGTCTGAAAAAATATTAAATTGTGATGAAGTTCACGCTAAATCAATATAATAAATTCCACTGTTAATAATTGATTTTCACGGTTATGATAAGGTCTTATCCAAGAGGGAAAAGATTCTTGAATAAATTTATGATTTTTAAGAGCAAAAAGTTGTAAGACGTCTTAAGAGGGTGATCAGCTAAATTAATTTAAAAAATCTTATAAATTTTTATATCTTATAAGATGCTTTTATAACTTATAAATTGTTAGATTTTGTTTTAGAAAAAAAGTCGTTGAAATGTTTGGCTAAAAAAATATCATAGAGCTGTTGAAATATTAGTAATGATAATTTTGTAATTAAAATTATCAAAATTAAAAAAAATTGTTAATATTTTAAAAATAAGTTATTTAAATATTTGGATAAAATAAAATCATAAAATTATAAAATATCAATAATAAAATTTTAAAATTAAAACTATCAAAATTAAAAAAATCTGAAATCAAGTTGATATTATAATAAATATACGTTCTTTAATATTTTGTAATTGAGTCAAAGCTTCAAAACTCTGTTACCAAAGTGGTTAAGAATGTAAAAGTGAGTCTGGCTCAAACTATAAATGTAATGTGTCAGAATAGTTTAAATTATTCCAAATCGAGAATCATTGAAACGAGATCGAGGATACAGAAGATTGGCACATACTATTCATGCTCGTGAGAATGATGTCTCACTCATGGATATCTGATAAATACATTAGTGCACGTATGTGGTGTTTGTTAGTGAACAACTACTTTGAACAACCTCACGGTAGAATTTCTAATTGAAAATGCAATGTTGTCTAATACGGAATTTTTATGTTAAGGTTATATAAAATAGTTTTAGACTTGAGGAACCATGGTAATCTTTTGCATAGTTTGTTATGGTTTTATTTATTTTTAGATTATAAGATAATTATAGAGAAAGTATTTTGCGTACAATTTAATTATGTGTGGAGGTTAATGAGTCACAAATAATCCGTCATCTATATAGATGATTAAGGAAATCTCACTACTAGCCTATTGGTGAACTTAAGGGGCCGTACACTAATTTGGATAAGTCCATTTCTTGGTAAGAAAAATAATCCAATTGTTGAATTTGCTAGAGTAGTGCTCGACAAATAAATTAAATTGATCATTTCTAAGCTCTTGTAAAAATGATCTTATTCAAATTATTATCAATAAAATGATAATTTTTCATCTTTATTCATTATTAAATTTAGATAAACTCTCTAGACCATAATTAGCTAAGGGACATGATCTTATTGTCTCATTCCATGGGCATCGGTATTGTGGTACTAATGTATGTATAACGAGTACTTGTTACACTGAACAGTTCCGCACAAAAATTTCGAGTTGGACATTATAATAGTCAAATGAGAATTTTTTCATTATGATAGTGTAGGAATTAGTCCTTAAACTTAAGGCACCATTGCAACATTGTACATTATTTCACTTTTATTTATTTTTTGATTGCATAATAATCACAAAGAGAATATTTTAGATGCAATATCTTTGTGTATGAAGTTTATGAGTGACCAACAAAGGATTTGTCACCTATCTAGATGAATAGTTGAAATTTCTACATTGTCCAAGGCTCTTGACTCGAAAGTTTCTGGCCAAGGCTGGATGAAAATCTAAAAATAATTTTCTAATTTCATCAAAAAGTCATGACTCAAACCTGATCAACAAGGCCATAAATACAAGGTACTTTTCAACAAGATATCTTGGCTCGTCTAAGTCATGTAACTAGATTTTTTGTTAGTTAAAGCAAATATACCTTGGTGGGGGGGTTGACAAACCCCTATTCATTTACTAATATAAAAAAAAACCGAAGTGTTCTTACATAGAAAATGAAGGAACACAAAATAAATGACGAGTACTACTCTCTTACAAATCAAAACCAATAACAATAAATTAAAATCTGAAAGATAAAAATCATAGTCTATCTAATTTTAAATATCTAATTACTCTATCGTGTAAATCAAGAGGTAAAATAAATCATGATTCTTTGGCATCATATGCAAAGTTCACATACTAGTCTATTGTCCATTCTCTGTACGTATAGATCAGACAAGTTTCTACGTCACTCTATAAATTTTGCTAATTGCAAGTATCCTGGGAACTCAAAATCTATATTGCAACGTAGGCATCTGCCTTTATCACCACATTCAAATATCCATGTTCCTTGCAATATTCCAAACCTTTGGCTATCGCAAATAATTTTTAGCAAACACATTTCATGCAACTCTAAGGTACTTATAAAAAGTAAAAGGTAATCCACCTGCATAGTCCCATAACACTACACCTGCCCTAGCTATACCCCAGTTACCTCTTAATGAATCATCTGTATTGAGCTTCAACCATCCATCTCCAGCCTTCGGTAATTGAGAATAACTGATCTATATATCATAAAATACTGACTACATCTTAGTAAAGTCAGTGAGTGCCTCTCGGGTGAAGGGTACGAATGATATATAGCTAACCTATTGCAACTATTGAGCTACTAAGCTCCCCGCTCGACTATTCAAGTATGGAATAGTGTAAGGATGGTACCGATCCTGCTGCTAACACCCCAACCATTCCTGAGATCATGAAGGAATAGAGGGTGACCGATTGTAGCTAGTAGTTACCTGACCTACCTATTCTTCTTTAGTAGGTTTATCTTCAACATCTAGTGGTGCCCTTGTGGGAACGTTCCTCTCTAGGTGAGTCTGGTCTAATCAAAGTCAACTGACTCACATGGAATAGGGGTAAGTTTTCACTGTGCTGGTTTGAGTCTATAGGCTGCCTCTCCTATCCACTTTTCTACAAGGTCTACTTTCAGGTCGGCCAAGCTTTTAGGTTGTTTAAGTAGGTTTTGGCTAAGTTGTTGCACTCCTGCCATCTCTTGTCAAAGTAGACTGATGAGCAAGCCCCTACGTGTCATAATGGTGTGGGGCGTCAGAGGCTTTACCCTCTTGTGGCACCTCCCTGACTTCACTAATTAGCATTCCTGCCCTCTGACTAAGAGATCAGTCACTTGCCTTAGTTACTTTCTATAGGGAGAGAAGTATCATCATCTCAGTTATGCCCTCTTCCCCTATGGTTTTGTAGGCTATAGAAGGAGGAATCAATGATGGCACTTTTTTTCCCAAACTGAGATTTAGCGAATAGCAAACATCCGACATACTCTCTTAGCTTCGGTCTTGCTAAGACTAGCACTTAGGAGCTTCATGCTTTTAGTTCACAGCTCCTTATGTACCAATCATAGTCATCTCGTCTAGCATCGATAGTAGTTACCAATCCTTTGAATGATAGGAGAAGCAAAACTAACCCCGACTAAGAGGCTAATCACTTAATCAGGAAACTCTGTATTGGGAGATAAGCACCTTCCTCTGAATATGCTCTCTCTTCCCATGATTTTGTGGGCTACGGAGAGAAGAGCTAGGACTCAAGGAAGGCACTTCTCTTTTGTAAAAGCATTAATGGTTAATCGTTCATGCCCCATACATGAGAGGCACTCAAATAACAAACTTCTTTGATAAAAGGAAAATAGTAACCTAGATGTATTGCTAATGAAATATCTCATTTCCAATGATTTTGTATCAGCAGACTGCATTGATATAATGCTTGGATCCGTGCTCCAATTCTCAAAATAACAACTAAAGGATTAACATGCCTATTTTAGTGCTTGAAGTCATTGTGTGACTTCTTAGAAACCAGATAATAAATAAAGGTGTCATAGTACAAATATGTCCCCCACAAATATGAGAAGAAGAGTTGTACCAATATCGTAGCATGAAAATGACATCGAATATGTTCAGCAGTTGAATACCAGAGAGCATTGCAAAATTCTACAAGATAATTATTGCCACGTACCTCATCAAAAAGACATGTTGGAAAGTTTCTTTAGTCTTACAACATTGACATTGAGACCCCACTTTCTCATCAATTGGCAACTATCCATGTACTAATTGCCAAAGGAAAATAGAAATAGTTAGATTGATTGCTAGCACCCAATAATGATAAAAAAATCTTCATCTAGTGTGGCCATCTTCACTTAAATTCCAAGTTGATGCAGGAGTGAACTTGCCATGCGACATCTCAATCTAAAGGACTGTAACTAGTGCATCTTTTGTAATAGGAACAAATTCAATAACCAAATCGATAGACTAACTTGAAGCTTTGTAGAATTTCACTGCCCGTTCATAATATATGCTCAAATAAACTCCTCTTAAGATTGACTATGCTGTTGTATAATGACAAGGTAGAACCTTCATGCTAATTATCTTTCAAGAAAAAAGACCTACCTACCCCAACCTGCAAAAAGATGGGCAGCTCCACTTTATCCCGAATTCAAACTAAGTTTTTCCAAATTAACGAGTCATTTGGCATAGCTCTAGCTTGCATTAGATGTGTCTCATAACAATACTTCACATGTAAAAACTTTACCCAATGGGATTTTTAATCCCTAAATTTCCACCACAGCTTGTAGGAAAATGCTTGAAGTATATCACAAAATTTATGAATGCTTGGACCACCTTCATCATGTGGTTGGCAAATAGTGTGCTATTGAGTCTAATGAATCTTGCATTTCAAACCATATGAACCCCAGAAAAACAAGACAAGAGTTGCTCCAATCTATCAATCACCCTTTTGGTCGGCTACAAAACCTTTAACAAATACATAGGCATTGCTATAAGTATAGATTTAATTCAAGCCTACCCCATGCGACAACAAGACCAACTCCCACCCTTTGATCCTTCTATAGATTTTGTTGATTATAGTATTATCTAATAATGCCTCTTTTCTACGACCCTTGTACATCGGTGCCCCTAAATATGTAATTGGAAGAAGTTTCTTTAAGAATCCCATAACACATCTAAGGAAATGAATTTTAGAAAGGGATATGCATTTGCCAATGATAAAAAAACTCTTGGCACAATTAATTACTATTGAGATAGTTTCTCATATTTCTAAAATAAAGCTAGCAACTTAGGAATCCCCATATCATTGTACGTGCAAAAATCATGAGATCATTTGCATAAGCTTGATGCAATAAAAAGATGCCTATACCCCTATATGCAAAGCGCAGAGGCCCATGAAAAAGCTCATCTAAGCTTCTAGATAAGGTATATAGGAGAGTTTCCATACAAAACTGAAACAGGGATATAGAATGGCCTTGACCTAGTCCATTTTTAGATTCAAAGAAACCAGAGACTACCTTATTTACTTACACATAGATATAGCAGCCTTCCACGATATGAGTGATGGATGAAACGTGCCAGGAAATCCATCCTCCTTAAAACTGAATACAAGAAGCACCATTATAACTGATTATGCTTTCACCGTATCAAGTTTAAACACAACATTGCCCTCTTTAACTTTGCTGTGAATAATCTCTTAAGCCAGCAGAATATATTCCTAAATACACCTTCCCAAAACAAAACCTATTTGATATGGAGAGATAATTGACGACAGGATTTTAGCAAGCCGAGCAACTAAAATCTTTAACATAATTTTCCTAGTGACATTACATAAAGGTGAAAATCATGCCATCATAAAGGACTCTTAATTTTCAAAACCCAAATAATAGTAGTAGCCTTAAAACTCTAGGACCTGGCATGACCCTAAAAGAATTCCACGTGAGCTTCTACTACATTATTTTGTACTATGTCCCAGAATTTTTGGAAAAAAGCTTTAGTGAAATTCATCTGGCCCCGCAGCACTCTCCACAATGATTCTAAAGACTGCTTGTTTGACCTCATTAAATGACAAAGTGTTAATTAAACCATCACCCTCCTCCTCGATAATAAGCGTGGAATAACTTGCATCTCTTCCACTAGATCTGCTCCATAACTATTGGCTATAATATTTTGAAAACAAACACTAGCTTAGCTCTTAATCTTCTCAGGGTCCTCAATTATAACACCATCAATGAAGCTATTAGAATGCTTCTTCTTCATCAAATTATGAAAGTATCTTATGTTTCTTTAACCCTCAAGAGTCTACTTAATTGAAGCTTGTTGCTTCCAAAAGTTTTATTCCATTGTCAATCTTTGAAAAAAAATTACATTGCTCATCTTGAGGGAAATCAAATTTTGTTCAGATGGTCGCACATGAAAAATTTGCTCCATTAGAGTAGCATATTCCTCCACCTCTTTAACCCAATCAAGAATATTCTGAATTTTTTTCTTTTCCACTATTTTAAATGTACCTTATGTCGATTAAGCTTGTCATGGAGCATTCCCATCCCTACACGATGCACCGATAACTCCAAATTCTTTCAAACATCATCCTTGAAACCATGATGATAAAACCACATAGTTTGAAATCTAAAAATAGCAAGCCGCTTGTGAATTTGCAGTAGTGAAGATATCAATAAAGAACAGTGGTTCGAGGATTCTCTACTAAGGTGTTTTCACCTTAGTTGAAGGGAAATTAGTCCACTCAGACGAGTACATAATTCGATCCAACATCTCCCAAACATGGTAGTTTGTCTAAGTGAAAGACGAACTATCATAACCCATATCTGCCAAACCACATTCCATAATAGCATCATTAAACTTCTTAATGACCTTAAAGTTAGGAGGTTCACCAGATTTCTCTTCAGAAGCTCCAAGCGCAATATTGAATTCACCCTCTCCAGCAACCATGGAGATTACGCTAAACAAATTTTCAAGTTGTCCCAAAGAATGCACTGCTCCTGTCTGGTACAAGCAAATTATACATCGATATTTCATATTCAAGAAAAGAAATTATTCAGTATCAACCAAAACTTTCGATTTAAAGTTATGATCATAAAAACTTTATATTATATTTGAACAATTTTGTTGTGACTTCATGAAATCTAGAACATTGAAGAAAACATGCTCTATCAAGATGTACCTTTGGTTCCAACAAAACCGTAATATTCAACCTATGTTGTTGCTTCAATCTCCAAATAATATTTTAAGTATTCGAATTTCCCATCTCTCACATTCCAAATAACAATATTCATGGAGAGACATGATCAAAGAGTTTGAAGTATTTCTTACCATGCTTCGAGTAACAATTAGAGATGGAAGAACTCTCTTACCCCCAATTATTTTTCGATGTCTTTCACAATCTTCTTCATCTACCGAGCTGTTCTAATTATGAAGAGCACTTTGAGACCTCAACTAGCTGTTTATCGACAACGAGATCTAACTCCTTGTGATCAAAATTTCCATCCACCATATTCAAGCCATAATCCTTCGAAAACTAGAAGACCCCATCAAAGTATTCACATTGCAAGTTACAACAAGCTAAAGCATGTTTAATTCTAGAATTATAACCCTCATCCCGAGTTCCAGGAGATTGCAGGATTTGTCTAGAAGCTTTCTCCACATCTAAAATTTATCTCTCTTCTCCTAAATTAATAGGTGAAAATTCCTGAACTGAATCTCCAACATTAATTTTTCCTTGTATCTCGTAGGTTTTCTCTTCCACAATCCTCTCCAAATCCTCTAAAACCTAAAATTAATTAATATCAGTAGACGGAATTTGAACTTTCCCTCAAGATGAGAAAAATTACAGAAGAATAAATTGATTTTCGCTTTCCTCTACATGATCATCTATCGAAATCAAAGAATCTAACATAGGGTCCACACTTACTTTTGAGGTTTCCCCCTTCTTCAAAACCCTAACACATTCCTTAAAGACTTGCTTGCCTGTTTTAAATTCCTGCCATATCCTAAACTTCTCTTACACAACATGTTTCACTGCCGCTTTTTTTGGTCATTTTTTTACTAATGTTCTCATAGTAATTCCTATTATCATGGCCGAGATGCTTGCATGACACATAATACTTTGGGCAACTTTTATACATAATATGTTGTGTCAAGAATGTTTCATCAAGACCGATCATAATCTCCTATTTTCTAGGCTAACCAAATACAATTCCACACAAATTCTCACCACACTTGGCCGTGAGCCATACGCCGTAGGCTCATCAATTTTTAGCAATTTTCAAATAGTAGAAGCAACAATATATAGGGCTTTCTTATGAAACAAGTATAAAGGCAGCTCTATTTGGCACAATAGGTGATTCAATTTTTGGATTAAAGTCTGGAGTCCATTTGAAAACCCTTATAAAAAATCCTTATAATTACCATGTTTAGCGTGCCTACATATGGGGAAAATCATCCTTGTTTGTCAATGTAATCATAACATGATTGATGTTTATAACTCTAGTATCTTAAAATCTAACCAAATCTAAGGCAACAAATTTCAAACAGGGGTTGTTAATATTAGAGCACCCGTGTAAGAACTTCCCTATGAGTGTGTACATGAAAGATAAAGCAAGATGATTATTTTCTTCCTTATTGAAGAGCACGGTAGTCATGCCCTTGAAAAAGGTAAGCTAGCCAAAGGAACCATCTTCTTCAATGAAAGATTTCTTAAGTGGGTTGTTTAATAGTTAAATTTTTAAGCACGACAGCAAAAGGCTAACTACCGATAGTGTTGCCGACAGGTGGATTCGATGCTTTAGCACAAGAGAGGGGTTAAGGTTGGAGAGAGTTGTAGAGGGTTTGAGCATGTCCATCTAGTCAATCAGTCAATCACTCTAAGATACTCCCAATGGATAGTCATGTAACTAGGAATTTTTTTAAGATAACACTGCTTATGCCTAGGCGAGGGTTTGGCGTTGATCCTTACCAGTTTATTAAAATCACCAAAAAAGAGTACATGTCAGTTTATGGAATATAAATAAGGAGTGCTTACTCCCTTAATAGGAAGGAGATAACATGTAAACTCAAAAAATTCAATGAAAGCTAGGCTATCTAAATGAATAAATCCTTGAAGCCCTGAAAGGATATTACTAGGGTTAAAAAATTTAGAAGATTGTATAATGCAAGCATCATAGCTAAAAAAATGGACTGCTGAATTTCCTTCCCAGAAAATATATGAGCACTTATAATTCATCTGCTTGAGAAGGATCTTAGCTTGAGAAATCAAATTTTTAATTTCCAAAAGCCATGCCAAGCACCCTAAAGGAGGTGAAGAATAATCAATGAATCAATTTCGTTATGAGTTTTCAAAAAAACCTTTAGTGATACAAATCTAAAGACCATGAATTGCCTAAAGATATGCTTGAGTATTTATGCCGACACCAATAAAGGATACAAATGCAAAAACAACTTGGCCATCAGAATCCCTTAGTACTTCGTTGATGCCTGATGTCCCAAGATTACATTTAGACACCCTATCAGTGTTGAGTTTGTAAAATCCAAGTGAAGGTTTTGTCCATAGTACCTTAAATATATGAGATTTATAAGAAGAAAGAATTCAAAAATCCAATTTAGCTGCCACATCATTGTCCCCTTCCCAAAGCTCTATATTTGGAATCATTTCTCTCACATCAAGTGAACTATAAGATGATAAAATGGATTACATGTTGCATATGAAGTGCACCAACATCATGAATATACATGACTGAATAAAATTCTCAACACTAACCATGTATGGTTGCTCAACATAGATAGAAAAAGTCACCAAAGAAACTCCAAATAAAAGCTGCCTTTGCACACCGTAAGAAAAAATGTGAAATAGTTTCAATATTTTTGCAACAACGACAACATGAAGCTAATTCAAACTCATGTTGAGCCATTGTATAATCAACGGAAATCAAGTCATTTATAAGACACCAAATAAAGACGAACATGGTTAGCGTAAGGATGTTGGATCAAATGCTCTTAAAAATCTATTGGGATTGTTGGTGTGCTCGCACTCATCCAACAAGATTTAATCAAAAAGATACCATCCGATGTAATTTCCACCAAAACTGAATCATTCTCATTAGCATCAAAGGGGACGGATGCAATCTTCAAAGCTAAATCTAAAGAAAAGAAACTTTGCAACTTAACAACATCCCAGTCACCCATCTCTAAGAAAATATTTAACCAGTAAAGTTGGGACTATTAACCACAGTAATTTACATAGAGGCTCATCATCAAGCCAATGATCGAACCAAAAAGAAACATTACCCTTACCAATACTCCAGAAGAGATGTTCATGAGCCTCTTATTGTATTTTACAAAGCCTCTTCCTAATTACCAAGTGATTTGGTGTCATCATTGCACAAATTAGGGCAGCACCACAACAATGTTTTTGTCCATAAAAGGTGATGAATTGCTAGTATGAAAATGCCACCAATCTTATAATCAAAACCCAAAGCAACATTAGATAATTATCTAACTCCCAATCCTCTTCATCATATGGAAAATATGTATTTTTCTAAGAAGTCCAATGAATCTTTCTATGTCCATCACTAAAACCCCAAAAGAAACAGGTAAATAATTATTCATGATGAGCTATAACAGATTTTGGGGGGGGGGTGAATGACTTAGAGTATGTGAATAGGCATAGAACAAAGAACACTCTTAATTAACAATAACCTACCTCCATGAGATAATGTGTTATTTTTGCAACCTTGTAGCTTCATCCGAACCTTTGACACAAGGTTCTCAAACAATGAATTCATCCAATATAGATAGGGGCACCAAGGTACACAAATGGTAACTTCTTAAAAATAAAATGTCACTCGCTTAATTGACATAACCTTTGCATGAGAAATACTTTTATTAGCATAAAAAGCACACCTGGAAGCATTAAAAAGCTGATCAAATACTTTCTCATAATGCTGCAAGAAATTGATCAAGATACGAAGGGCTTTCTCTAAAGCTTTTGAAAAAAATAAGTACATCATCTACATATGCTAAATGGGATGCCAAAATCCCTCCAACAGAGTGATATAATAAAGCTTGATTTTGAGAGAAAAATTTTCGAATGCCTTTCGAAGAAAATTCAGCCACAAGGATAAACAAGGCAGGAGAAAAATGGTCTCCTTGACACAAACCTCAAGTGGCCTTAAAAAAACTTGTTGCTACTCTATTAACCAAAACCAAAAACCAGACTGTTTGGATACAATGTTTAATCAAGGAAATCAACTGAGATGAGAAACCAAAATGTCTCAAAACAACATAAAGAAAGGAATACTGAACTCAGTCATATGCCTTGGTCATATCTAGTTTGAAAATGATATTCTCCATCTTACAGTGATTATCTAAGAGTGCACCAACTAATATGTAAGGAAGGTGTCATCTATAATCAGTCTACCAGATACAAATCCACTTTGAGCTGGAAAGACAAGTGAAGGTAGCAACTTAGTGATCCTAGTAGAAAGTATTATTTTAATGATCTTAATAGTTACAATATAAAGACTGATAGGATGGAAGTCACTCCAAGTGGAGAATCAAATTTTGGAATGAGCACAGTAATGGTAACTGTAAAGATTCCCGGAGACCCATTGAAAAATTTCGTACAAGCTTCCAATAAGTTAGTACTAGATCAACATTTTTGGAAAAAGAAAGAAGAAAACTATCCAATAGTATCAAGATATATGCTAAATACTACCTCCCAAAGTTTTTCTAAAGGTGGCGCACATATCAAATTAAAGTTATCTATCTCGGAAACCAATAAAGGGACGATCAAAAATGGTTAGCCCCTAAAAGTAAATTTTGAAAGAAAACTACAGTTGAATGTCTAATGCGTGACTGATTTGTTAAAATTTATCCACCATCCAAAATTTCCTGTACTAAAAGATGTTATTTTTTCTTTTCATCAAAGCATGAAAATATTTAGAATTATGCTCTCTTTCCTGTAGCCACTTACAAGCAGATTCTTGATGAAGAAAAACCTCCTCTATGGATAAAGATAAAGCTAATAAAGCTTGACACCACTTCAAATCAGCAATATTAGATGGAGATGGATCTTGATCAAAATGAGACTCGGCGATAGCAACCTCTTGTTGTGCATCTTTAACATAATCATGGACATTTCCAAAAAATGTGGCGATTCCAGCATCTAATATGTTTCTTAAACATAATGAGCTTTTGTTGAAATTTTTGGAGTCTACTACTAGAGCAAGGAAAATTTCAAACCCTCTAAACCATCTCCATAAAATTAGGATGCTATATCCACATGTTAAAAATCTGAAAGAAATAGGATATCACAAGATATTCTCTTCCAAATGCAAAGATAATGCACAGTGATCAGAGCAAGACTAAGAAGAATAGTAACTCGAGAACTATTAAACATATACATTTAATCTGAAGACGGTCTAGCCATTCCCAAATGTGATTATTTGTCCTTGTGAAATTAGCCCCTTCAAATCCACTATCATTTAGTTCACAATCCATAATAAACTCAGTGAAGTCATCCATGGCTCTCAAATTTGGCTCACACCACCCCGACATTCATTCGAAGAAGCAATGATGTTAAAATCACCACCTACAATCTATAGGTCAACCTTAACAATGTTTTTTAATACACCCCATAATCTAATCTTCTTTTAACCATGGTCTTAGCGTAAACAAAGGTGCCATAAAAAACCTTAGAAGCTAAAGAAAAAACTCGAACATGCTTGTTCATGATCAACTAACAATTCAACATCCTAATCATTATTCCCAAAAAACACCATAATTTATTAGAACAATTTACCACAACATTAGCAAACCCAAATTAATGTGACATGTAAGCAACATCTAAAGAAATCATAGGTCTAGATATAGTCAGCAACTTAGGTTTTTGCTAATCACAAATCCTCTTTAGAAATCTTTTTGGAAAACTTATTACCAATACCATGAATATTCCATAAAAGAATATTAAGTGGAGTCAAAATTAATGATAAGAAATAGCTTGGGTAGATCTCGCATTTCCCAAACTTGAGTTCGAGTAACAACCTGAACCTTCTTTTCATGGATGATTTTTGGAAGTATCTAATTGTTAGGATTGCTTATGATCTGCAGGAAATGATTCGAACCATCCTCCATAGTCTGGTTCATATTACCCTCCAAAAAGGCTAAATGACAATGAAGAACATGAACTTGGGCTTTTGAAAAAGAATCAACTCCAATAACTATTAAGGAATATGGAACAACCATATCTTGTTGTGGAAAATCATGAATTTAACCCCGTTCAGTAGTTCCTTAATTTAATCCTCCAAAAGAGCTGAAAATCTATTCGCATCTGAATTATTGCCATATATCTCAATAGGATTTAAAACTTCTTGAACCTTATCATCAATTATTTTTATGATGGTTGATAAGTCGGCAGGGGGCCAGATATAGGATCTTGATCATCAACAATAATTGAAGTGTCATTAATTCTCAAAGTACCAAGATTTGGTCCAGATCCAAAACAGAACCCGTAGCTTAGGGTTTCCTCATTAACCTCTCCATTAAATACAAAAACAAATTCATGCATAGTAGAAACCCTAGCAACTGCCTTATGAACCAGTTCAGATAAAACTGGATCATGCTCATCAATAGTTAAAATTGTGTCTCTTTTTCAAAATTCTAGAATTGGGACTCCATCAACCACAACTTTTCTTTTCTTGTTTTCCTATCTCTTTTGAATTTTATTGTCCTTCAAAGGACGTTCAACAATAGAGGGCATACGATCAATTTTTAGGACTCTTTTTATTACCAATCTCTATACAGCAAGAAACAAAGTGCCCCAAATAATGACAAGCAGAGCAGTATTTAAGAACATTTTCATACTTCACTTTCTAAACAATAACCATATCATCAATACCAAGTTGAATTTATTCTATAAAAGGCTCAAGTAAATCAACTTCAACCAGCCCTAGCCACACTTGGCCGGGTTTGGTCAGTCGTATGTTCATCAACCCTTAAAAGCATGCCAATGATAGAAATAATTCCAAAAGTATCATCTTAGTGAAAACATGAATTGGTAATTTAGGTAAACCTATCCAAATTAGAACTATGGAAGATTAGAATCATGGATAAAAGTTTGGAGTGCACTTTACTCTTATAGGACACTTTCTGATGTAATATATCTATTTAGTCCAAATGTGAGAATAATCCTCTTCTTTGGTAACTTGATTAATATATGCTTAAAATTAATGAAACCAAATTCATAAGCACTCGTTAAGCCCAAAGAAGCTATTTTTGAAGGAATCACATGTAAACTTGGGTTGCCATGAGAGAACTTACCAACCAGGGTGTATCAAAGTGCAGATGATAATGCAACACTCTCTTTTTTATGAAATAAATCCCTATTTTTACCTTTAAACATGAAATTGCAGAAAAGTGAGCAACATTTGAATGATCAAAATTCTTTTTCAATGTTCGAGTAGCTTGGTTCAAAGGATTATCACCGCAAAGGATAGTATCCGAATAGGGTTTACTGAGGGCAGAGGTTCTATCCAGCAGTTTAGGGTTGAGGGTAGTGTTAAGAGCGGGGGGAAGATGGGAGAGCGTTTTTTTGGATACTGCCATTTTTGAGTACTAGGAATGGATAGTTATGTAACTAGGAATATTTTTTTAATAAAATTGCCTATAAATAGGCGAGGGTTAGGCAAGGACCCCTACCCATTTATTACTCAATAAAAATGAAGGCGAGCTTATGCAATGTGAATATGGGAAATAAAGAGTACTTACTCCATTTACAAAGTATATGTAAAAATGAAATACAACTTTCTAAAACTAATCTAAGCACAGAATTGCCCTTCATCTTAAGGTTGAAATGGAATGAGTGATCCTCCTTGGTGCAACCGTAACTTGGAATTTTTTAGACTACTTTTTCTTTTTTCTATTAGTAACCGACATAAAATCATCATCTGGGATGTTGGAATCATCACTAGACTTGTTCGCATTTGGAAAATTATCCTCATTCTCAAAAGGAAAGTTCCTTCAGAAAATTATCCTCCAAAGGATCAAATTCTATCTAAATATTATGACTTATGATGAAATCTTTATGAAGAGTGCAATGGGATACATTATCTAAAGAGAATCCCCATCTATGTTTTCCAAAAGAAGCAACATCATCCATTCTGTCCTCCTAATAAGTGTCTATGATCTATTGTTAGTTTTAAAAGTTTGCTAAAAATCCAAAATCATGATTAGAGTGATTGATGTTGCAAATCAAGTTCCTGGAATTATCAAGAGATTGCTCTCCCAAATCTGGTTCCACTAATTCTGCCACAAGTTTATTCACTCTATCTATTTCCTCAGGCAAAAAAAGTCCATTAACATGTTGGAAATTGGATCGAGTTTAAGTCTCTTGACCCAATTGACATCCATATTTATGTTGGATGTTATCTCCACAATTTGGGTGTGATTGAGTTTTCTAGTTGGACTGTGATTCTTTCTTGAGTAGAAATATATATCTCTTATTCCCATCTAATAGAACATGTGAGTGAATGAATGTATTCTCCTAAAACTCTCTCCATATTCTCTTCTCTATCTTTTTCTCTCTACGTTCTTCTTTATAGCATCACCATAGACTCCAAGGACTTGAGGTATGTCAACATGTGAATAATTCTAGTAGTTATTCACCACCAACGAGAAAGATATGTTCATAGTTGGTTCGTGGTTCAATCCAAAAGAAGGCTAGTAGACGAGCTTGATCTGGGATACATAGATCGACAATCTGCTTCGTATAGGTATACCTAATTCACTTTTAAATATGAATATTGATTCATATTATTGTTTCTATTTGCTTATAGTGGTATCAGAGCTAATACGTCTTGTTCTTGCCGTTTTAAATAATTAAATTACTATTTTAGAAAAGCATCAAATTTCATTATACATAGATCTTAATATGTGTGGATCACATGGTTAAAGTTTGGTAAAAAATGGATGAGTGGTTTGAGAGAAATTTTGATTTAAAATTTGAGACCCATTTTGTTTGGCTCATAAAATTAAACTTTTTTTTGTTTTTTGGTGAAAAAAAATTATGTTATGTTGTATAGCATGAAAAGAGGTTCAAAATGACATAAAATTCATCAAAAATGGACTTAAAATGAGTGAGAGATGAGTTTTAAAATTTTTGATCGAAAATTAATTTCTCTCACCAGAAAAATAATGGTCGGAATTTGATTGGTCGGTGCCGGAGAAGATGCCAAAGCGCCAGAGCGCTGACATGGCATATTGTGATTTAACGCACATCTGGCACTTAGGTGGCGCAGGTCCATGTGATGCGGAGCTAGCGCTCGTGTGGCTTGACTACTTTATATTAAAAATAAATAGAAAGGAAGTTTGCACCTATCAAGTTTCGAATCCAAGTCCATGATATGGTTTAATACTACTCCGCCACCAAGCCACTAGTGAACCTTGTTATTAAAATGTATAGCAATTTTTTTTAGTCGATTTTGTTCGTGCATATTTCTTGGCATATGATGTCCAACATCACCAATAAGTGACTGATTTTGGTACTATTTTTTTGTGATTTAACTTATTTTTGACCCTTTAGAAAATATAATTAAGAATTTTCGTGGAAGAATTTTAATAGAAATTGACTAGAATATTTTTTTGCGCATTATGGTGCATGCAAATTTTTTTTTGGCACATTACGATGAATGCAAAAATATTTTTTTATGGGTCAAAATTTTTAATGCCAAAATACTTTTTGCACATTCAAGTGCATGAAAAAAAATATTTTTGCACATGCAAAAATATTTCTGCACATTAGGATGCCTGCAAAAATATTTTTATGTGATTAATATGTCCTATATGAGTTGCATGCTTTGTTGATTGCATTTTTTTAATGTGACTATGTTGTGATGCAATTTAAATTGAGTTGATGCGATATGAATTATTATATATTGTGGATGAATGGACATTGACATTTGGGTGCTCATTTAAATTAAGTGTTTATTGCTATACATTATTTCATATTTTTTGTGGGAGATAATTCGTGGCGATGGTGATAATTCAGTATCCCCATTTTTAATTTTTGAGTAGATTGATATAGTACACCTTGAATCAATGTAATTTTTTTTTTATTTTCAAGGCATGTATTTGTTAGGCCATTCTTAGGAGGCCATGTGTAATAAATGAGTCTAACACTACTCATTTGACCAATATGATTCTTGCATTACATGTTATTCATAAGTGCTTGCAATAAAACTAGCATGGCATGATCAGTTTTACCTTATAATCATATTTGATCATTAAATTTCTAAAAAATCTCATATGGTGTTAGTTGTCGATCATCATAATATAAGTAATCAACATTAAATTGAAATAAGAAGAAAATGAGGTTGATCAATATTGGATATCGATGAGATATATAGGTTATAATTTTGAAAGTGTTAAAGGTATTATTAGTAAGCTTATACGGTTTGATTCAATTTTATCTAGATATTTTAAAAGTATATATCGGTAAATTGCATGTTTGGGACATTGGACATAAGATACTATGATTGAAAGGTGATATTATAATATTCATTTATGTACAAGATTATATAATTTTAACATGGATAGTTATTCAAGAATCGGGTGACAATCGGGTAATAAATTAAATGAACGGTTAGGAAATTAGCTTATGAATTATCTATGGTATCTTGTGCTAATTAAAATAGGATGCAATAAAATTAATGTATAGTAAGACATACCTGATCTAGGCTTAAAAGATGGGTGAAAGATCAGATATATACCACAACTTACTAGCTCCTCCTTGCTACCAAGCTTAAGCAAGAACCTCAAGTGCCACCTCAAGCTTTCTTTCACTCTTAGCCATTTACCCACGACCCTCAACCATTTTCAGTCATTTTCAAGGTCCAAACTCATGTCAAAATCTCTCTAAGTTAGTCCTAGTTGATTCCAAGTGATAGAAAAGGGCAAAGGAAGCAAAAGAAAATAGAAATCACAAGTAGAAGCTAAACTGACATAAGTGAGATTCATATACAGTTTTGATATCAACTGTTATATTATTTGAGGGTTTTGGGATTTCTTAAGATTCTTATCTTGTTCATGATGATTTTATAGGTTATTTATAGGGTTATTATGCATAAAAGAATAATTTGTGGTTGCATTTATTATAGCCATCATATAACATGGTTACATTTTTTTTGATGTTATCTAAGTGTGATAAAAATTGGAGAGTATATGAATATGTTTAAGGGTATCAAAATCATCATGCAAATTAATATGACAATAAGAAAATGTAAAGTTGTGAATCTGCCCATTTGGTTCATTAACATTTTTCAGTATAGATGTGGCTAATTTGATCCCTATATTTTAGGGGGATGTTATAAGAGTTAAAATATATCAATTAAGTGTGGTTAGTATACATTTAAGATGTGGAACAAAGATGTGTAGAAGGTTGTATTTGGTTATAGTTTCTGAGTGGTAAGGTTGTTTAATTAAATTGAGATTCAAGATCTTTATACTACATTAGGTATAATGAACTTGTTAATTGAGGATGGTGATTGATATCTTGTATTTTTACAGATTATTTTACATCTAGGTTTAGGGAGTAATACTTAAGAAATCTAGAAGTAACACATAACTAAACAAAGGTAAGTGAAAATCCATTTGCAACTACAATGCATGAACATAGTATATCTTGAAGTATTTATACCTAATGTGTTGATGATATTTAAATTGATTGGATGACAAGTATAGTATGTATCTTAAGAGTTTTATGATTCTTGAAACATGTTGAGAGCAAGATGACTTACATTTCATATTGAACATACCATTCATGAGCATTTACATGCGCATGCACGATATATGAGTATAGTTGAGGTTCTTGCACGTATGATATGATTTGAGACATGATTTTTAAAAGAAAAAAAATATTTTGGTTGGCCACTACTAATGCACCGAGGCATGCGAGGTGTGCTTATGTGATATTTGGGGCACCACGAGGGTTACTTCTCAGATGATCATAGGGGTTGAAAGGGGGTGTGCCTGCTACAACTTTAAGATTGCAAACCCAAGTGTAGGTTGTAGTAAGTAATAAATTGCTCGTGAGTCCGAGGTCGATCCACAGGGAAGTTGTTTGAAGAATTCAAGTTTATATTTCTAAAACGATGGAGTTAATGTGAATCAAAATATATGAACAATTAATGTATGATGTAACTAAAGAAAAACCGAAGTAATAAAATTACTGAGGATTAGGGATCCACTCTTGAGTTTTGGATAAAGAAATGGTTATTTATTCTTTTTACGTCTATTAATTGCCACAATTGGAATCTATACATAATGAAGGTTCCAATGGGAAGATATTATCAAGTAACTCATGCAATAAGGTAATCATGATATTGTCTTACTATTGCAAATTATCTCTTAATGCCAACATTTATTTATGGGATCAAGCATTTATGTTCACCTTCGTCAACAACAAATCAAGGTTTCACATTAGCAGTCGGAGGGGTAAAACCGTACAATAAGCTAAATGAACCCAAGTATTTGTTGTGCCATTGGAGATACATAAATCAAGAATCACCACAAAACAAGTAGGGTTTAGATCAAAAATAAAAATAATAATACAACATACTTAAACAATTTCTACCCTTATAACCATTTCTCTTCCTACATCAAGAGATTCACCCTTTTTCCTCAACAAAATAAAATTTAGAAAGACATAATAAAAGTAACAAAGACTAAAAATATAAGAGAAACTAGAGAATGCATTTCTATTACTACTAGAAAACTTACAATACTAGAAAATATACAAACTAGATAACTTAGCCTAAAGAAACCCTCTACCCCCCCTTCTCTTACAAGCTTAATACATGGCCTATTTATATTACTTGGAGTAAGCTAGAGGCCAAACAAATAATAGGGGGGTTAATCAAGTGGTATGCTGGTTGTCAAGAGTTGGTAAGTTGTTACACAAATTTCTCATCCACTGAATTAAATTATATTTTTCGATCAGATAAAGCCAGATTTTGAAGATACGTGAATAATCAAAATTGTAGATCTTTCAATACTGATATATTTTCATATATCTTTTTGTCAAATTTGGTGATCGGATGAAGGAGATATGGTCAAATTACCAAGTCATGTCTAAGAGCCGCCCTGTAACATCAGTAGCAACTTGCAGCCTATAGTTTTATCATTTCAACACATTTTCACACCATCTTGTCTTCAACAAACTTGTTTATTTACTCTTGGGTATAACATATCTGAATTTCAGACCAAAATAAAATTTAGGCTCAAGATATATAACCGAATTGGTAAAATAAGTCAATACTGGGCTGAACTCTGATCCGAATTTTGGTGATCCATTTTGTGCAACTACTTAGATGAATTTTCTGCTATCATCAAAACTGAATTGGGCTAAGCCTCCAACATAAAAGTTGTACCTCTATCTCTTGGCTTTCAAATAAAATAAGCTTCAGGTCCATAGAGCTTTTGATCATGAAATTATGCTCAAATGACAAAAATTGCACAAGTCTGGAAACATGCTTCCATTTATTCCCTAACACAAAACATTAATAAAACAATAATATTAACAAGAATAAAGCAAGAAAAGTATAAAGGATTTGATACAAAAATATGTCAAAATATTCACTTATCAAATTCCCCCACACTTAACCCTTGCTTGTCCTTGAGCAAGCTTAAAATAAACATGAACTAATTCACTTTTGTAGAAAATCACGATTGCATTTAGCATATGCAACAAGCCTTTAAACCCCTAGGTGGCCCATAGAGGACGAGTTATAGTCTCGTGAAGGTTTCCAGCAGTGATACCTACAAACACCTATAATAACTATCTTCCAACTTTTATTCTCATGAAGCAACAAAGTAATATGGAAATAAAATCAAACAAGTGTTGAGTTTAACTCTTAGTCATTCAAAAATCAATACATTACTACAATAATCATATTTAAGTGTGTGTGTGGACAGTTAATGTCAATAGTGATGAAACTATGCATGTTTCAAATAAGTGAATTCTCATAAAACCTTACAAAAATCATCACCCAATCTCTAACAGAAAAGTTAAACATTATAGGCTTTTCCTTTGGTGCAAATCTCCACTACACTGAAGGCATCACACGAAATCAAAAGGTTTTCAACAATGGTTGTAATGGGGCCAAAGGATGGTAATGTAGCTAAGAAATAAAAGGATAGGATGCAACAAAGGTTCTAAAAACTTCATGGAATTAGAGATATAAAATTTATTAATGAAAAATTCTCCAACTCCACAAATTTCACACTGGACTCTATTGTTATTGAATTGGACCCCTCTTATTTATCTTACAACATCTCATTTTTAGTTGCAATTTATAGCACTTTGCAACTTTTTTTTTCTTTTTCTTTTTTCTTTAAAAGAAACTCCCCCACACTTACTTCTATTCCAATATAAATTTCTTTTGTAAGTTCAAGTTGTCAATTGAATGTCTCTTAAACTCCAATCATTTTTTAGAACAAGGGTTGGATAATAGTGTATTTAGGTTAGGTAAAAAAATATGGTTACAAAAAAAAAATTATTTATTGTAAGGCTCAAAATGGTTTACTAGGGGGATGTTTTCTTGAAATATCATATAGGGAACAAGCTGATTTGGCAATGGTGCTAGAAAGCCTAATGCCTTAATTATTTTTCTAGTGGTGCACTATTAGTCGTTCACCTCGACAGACCAAAAGTAAAAGTTCTAATACTCAACCCCTACATGTTGAAGATTCAAGTGATGATTAGAGTAAGGGCATAAGAACTATATATTTTGACATGATTGTCTTCACACTAAATAACATAACTATTTGTGTAAAATAAAATTTGAGTATAATTATCGCAAAAATATATTAACCAAATAACAACATCAAAGTCCAAAACAACACTCATCATCAATCAAACCATATTATTCATACTTAATTTTAATCATTGAAGTTGGAAAAACCTATACGACTCAAAAAAGAAAAAATTGATAATTTACAAACATTAGTTAAAAACTTTACAAACCTGCCATGTTATGTAAAAAAATAGGGATGCGTCTCAAGAGTGTTACAATTACCCTTTACTCAGCCACCTTTTTTCATGCTTTCAACGAACCTATAAAAAAAACACGCTTGATTTATATTTATTTATTTTATATATTTTTTTATTTTTTTATTTTTTTAAATAAATAAAAAAAACACATTGAATATATAAGTCATGATATCAATTATCCCTCCCCCCAACCTAATCGAGACATTGTCCCCAATGTCAAAAATAGATAGAAAAGTAGAGTTTGAAAGATATCACCTGAAATGCGGCTAATAAAGCTGAAACAACAAAAAAAAACATACTATTAGATAAAATTATTGACAATAAGTATCACAGACTGAGAGTCAAATTCAATTTGCATTTTCAACCATTGTTCCTATTGGACTAATCCACATTGGCCAAGGCAGGATCAAGTTTTGGCACATATGCTAGAAGTTGATCAATCAGCTGGTCAGGTGTTGGAGCAGAAATGATGATTCTTCTCGTAGAAGTTGAAATAAACCCTTTTTTCGCAGCATGATATACAAATGATAGCAAACCATCATAAAAACCATTAACATTAAGAATACCTATAGGTTTTTGGTGAATGTTGAGTTGTGCCCAAGAGACAATTTGGAATAATTCTTCCAGTGTACCAAAACCGCCAGGTAGAATGATGAATGCATCCGCATTGTTTAACATGTTAGGCATTCTGTCCTAAATATGTGACACTTTTAGCTCATCTCCAATGATCATACCTGTGATATTCTGTACTGTTAAAGATTTTGGGATAACTCCCAAAACTTTGACACTTCCTACATAAGCTGAAATAGCAACACTCCTCATTAACCCCAAACTGCCTCCCCCATACACTAAATGAATTTTTCTTTCTGCTAAAGTTCTACCAAGGTTATTGGCTGCCCCTATAAACTCACCATTTTTTTCCTAGATTAGATCCACAAAAAACACAAATGGAATTAAATTTGCGAGTTGAAAGAACTTCCATTTTTTTTCTTTTGAAAATAAGTTGTGCAAAAATAGAGTGAGTACGGTGATATTTATTGAGGTATGAACAGGGAATGCATTTATTGCATGTCTTTTTCTTTTGTCAAAAAGGTAGAAAATAAAGACACATACGAAATTTAAAAATTACCTACTAACACGTGTATGTACATGTAGTTGTGATTGTGGCTCACATCTTCCTCTGGTTTTACGTCCAGTAACGGCTTAAACACCTTATATGGGTCGAGGATATGCTTCCCATCCAGTTTTCTTATAAACTGGCAAACAGGGTCATTTAATGTCAGATTCCCAAGACTATAAAGCTCATATTCATTTCGAAAACGATCCCATAAATCAAGAATTGCACGTTGTACCAATCCACATGAATGCGTCTCAAGAGTCAATATAATATGATCTAAAGACTCCTTACTCAGTCCATCCATAATGAATTTAAGTTTATTTTCTTGATTTTTAGAAACCATTCATAAAGAACGACACTTTGTGTTGCAAGTCCATCTAGCACAAATATGACAAACTTTTATTTTTTTCGCCCTTCGTTTTTTTGAATATGTGCTTTTACCAAAACCAGACATGTATCTAGTAAGCAAGTCTAGAAACTCATGTGAAAACTCACCTACCCTTACCTTTGCTTCAATTATCCATCGTATGTCCTCCGGAATGCCCTTGTGCATAAGCATCCTCAATCTTTCAATCCTGATTTTATAAATTTTCAAAAATTGCATTTTTAGGAAGAAAATGAAATCGCTTCTTGAGAGTTAGAAAAATGTCACCCATTTTGAAAATAACAAGAAAAGAGAATGAGAAAAATAAAGAAAATTTGTACAAAGATTTCAGTTGTTTGGGAAACTGACAAGTCCGACTTTTATAGCCACGAAGTACCGTTATCCGCCATTTAACCGGGAAAAGAAAAAATAAAAAATAAAAGAAGAAGAAGAGAAGAAAAAAAAAATAATATCAGATAAAAAAGAATATATACAACACTAATCATAACAAGGGTTAGAAAGAAAAATGATTTCCTCTTGTGAAAATTGATTTTCTAGAAATGGTTTAACTCTTTGTCCATTTACTTTGAATATGTTACCATTTCTAGGATTCTCAATGTCAATTTCCCCATAAGGATATACTTTTTTTACAACAAAAGGACCACTCCACCTTGATCTCAATTTTCCAGGAAACAAATGCAATCGAGAATTATAAAGCAAATCTTTTTGACCAACCTCAAATATTTTTCTTGAAATTTTATTATCATGAAAATCTTTGATTCTTGTTTTATAAATTTTAGAATTCTCATATGCATCATTTCTCAGTTCTTGAAGTTCATTGATTTGTAATTTGCATAATTTTGAAACTTCATCAAGGTTGAAGTTAAACATTTTTATTGCCCAATAAGCTTTATGTTCAAGTTCAACAGGTAAATGATAAGGTTTTCCATAAACTATCCTATAAGGAGGCATGCCTAATGATGTTTTGAAAGCAGTTCTGTATGCCCAAAGTGTATCGGTAAGTCTAAGAGACCAATCTTTACAGTTTGGGTTAACTGTTTTCTCCAAAATTTGTTTTATCTCTCTATTTGCAAGTTCAACTTGTCTATTTGTCTGAAGGTGATAAGGGGTTGCAACTTTATGTACGATTCCATATTTCTTAATTAAAGTTCCAAAAACTTTGTTACAAAAATATTTTCCCTCATCACTGATAATAGATCTAGGAATTCCAAATCGACTTAAAATATTTTCTTTCAAAAATTTTATCACTATTTTGTGATCATTATTTCGACAAGGAATTGCCTCGATCCATTTTGAAACATAATCTATGGCAACCAATATATAAAGAAAACCAAATGATAATGGAAACTGCCCCATAAAATCAATACCCTAACAGTCAAAGATTTCAATCACTAGGATAGGGTGTAGGGGTATCATATTTTTCTTTGAAAGGGACCCTAACTTTTGACAATTTTCACAACTTTTGCAGAAAGTGTAAGTATCTTTGAAAAGAGTTGGCCAATAAAATCCACATTGTAAGATTTTTGCAGTAGTTTTCTTTACAGAAAAATGACCACCACATGCTTCTGAATGACAAAATTTGACAATATTACCTATCTCATTGTCAGGCACACATCTTCAAAAGATTTGATCCGGACAATATTTAAATAGGTATGGATCATCCAATAAATTTTTTTAACCTCAGTCAAAAACTTCTTTTTGTCTTGAGAGTTCCAATGCGATGGCATCTTTCCTGTCACAAGAAAATTAACAATGTCAGCAAACCAAGGTAAAATAGAAACATTAAATAGTTGTTCATCAGGGAAAGTGTCATTAATAGGTGTGGTTTGAAACGAGTCATCACAAACAAGTCTTGACAAATGATCAGCCACTACATTCTCTACTCCCTTTTTATCTCGAATAGTAACATTAAATTCCTGGAGTAAGAGAATCCACCTAATCAGTCTTGGTTTAGCATCTTTTTTTGACAAAAGATATTTCAAAACTGCATGATCACTGAAAATAACAATTGGTGAGCCAACAAGATAAGATCAAAATTTATCCAATGCAAAAACTACAACAAGTAATTCTTTTCCAGTTGTTGTATAATTCAATGAGCACCATTTAATGTTTTACTTGCATAGTAAATAACATATGGTTTTTTATCTTTTCTTTGTCCCAAGACAGCTCCAACAGCATAATCACTAGCATCACACATTATTTCAAAAGGTAAAGTCCAATCTGGAGGCTGCATGATTGGAGCAGACGTAAGCATGCTTTTAAGCTTAACAAAAGCATTTTCACAGTTTTCAGTCCATTCAAAAATAGTATCTTTTGTTAGAAGATTACACAAAGGTTTAGATATTATACTAAAATCTTTGATAAATCTTCTATAAAAACCAGCATGTCCTAAAAATGATCTAATCTCCTTCACAGTCTTTGGTGTTGGCAAATTGAATTAACTCAATTTTAGATTTATCAACCTTAATACCTTCTGATGATATAATGTGTCCAAGAACAATACCAGTTGTTACCATGAAGTGACATTTCTCCCAATTGAGCACAAGATTCTTTTCTTCACACCTGATCAAAATTTTCTAAATTAGATAAGCAATCATCAAATGAATTACCAAAAATAGAAAAATCATCCATGAAGACTTCAAGAAAACGTTCAACCATGTCACTAAAAATACTAAGCATGCATCGTTGGAATGTAGCTGGTGCATTACATAATCCAAAAGGCATCCTTCGATATGCAAAAGTACCAAAAGGACATGTAAAAGTTGTTTTCTCTTGATCTTCAAGTGCAATTGCAATTTGATTATACCCAAAATATCCATCTAAAAAGCAATAAAATTTATGTCCTGTAACTCTTTCTAAAATTTGATCCATGAAAGGTAATGGAAAATGATCTTTTCTAGTAACTGAGTTGAGTTTTCTATAGTCAATGCACATTCGCCAACCAGTAACAGTCCTAGTTGGAATTAATTCATCATTCTCATTCTTGACTACAGTAACTCCAGATTTCTTAGGTACAATTGAGTAGGACTTACCCATTTGCTATCAGAAATAGAATAAATGATTCCATTATCTAAGAGTTTAATGACTTCATTTCTTACTACTTCTTTCATATTAGGATTTAGCCTTCATTACATTTCTCTAGATGGTTTAGCATTTTCCTTTAGATAGATGTTATGTGTGCAAATGAAAGGATTAATACCTTTAATATCAGCAATGGTCCATCCTAAAGCATTCTTATGCATTTTTAGAGTTTCGATCAACTTCCCTTCTTGAAATGCATCGAGTTTGGAAGAAATTATTACTGAAAAAGTCTCATTCTCACCAAAGAAAGAGTATTTCAAATTAACTGGCAAATGGTTTCAATTCAACCACGGGAGCTTTAATACTTGATGGAATAGATTTTTCTGTTGATGATGAAAGTTTTTCGAACCTTGGCTTCCAAAAATATTTTTCTTGTACTTGCAAAAATTCAGAGATAGTATTAGTTTGTTCCTTTCTATAAATACTTTCACTTTCAAAAAAGTCTCCAAAGAATCTGAAGAGTTAGTAGTAGTAAAGTATTCATGAACAAGTTCCTCAATCGAATCCACTTCATGTACTTCGACATCTTCTGCAGGTTGCATACAAACATTAAACACATGTAGTTCCAAAGTCATATTTCCAAATGATAACTTCAAAATACCATTTCTACAATTAATCAAAGCATTTGAAGTTGCAAGAAAAGGACGACCAAAAATGATAGGAATTTGTGTATGTGTTTGTGCAACAGGCTCTGTGTCCAAAATAATGAAATCAACTAGAAAGTAAAACTTATCAATTTGTACCAACACATCTTCTACTATCCCCTTTGGAACTTTAATCGAACGATCAGCTAGTTGGAGTACAACAGAAGTTGTTTTAAGTTCTCCCAACCTAACTGTTCATAATTGAGAAGGTAGAAGATTTACACTAGCACCAAGATCAAGCAAAGCACGCTCTATTCTAGTGTTTCCTATGATACATGAAATGTTGGACAACCTGGATCTTTGTACTTTGGTGGAGTGAATTGTTGAATGATTGAACTAACACTTTTAGTTAAAAATACCTTGTTTTGTACATGATGTTTTTTTTATTGTACATAAATCTTTCAAAAATTTGGCATAAGGTGGAACTTGCTTGATTGCATCCAATAATGAAATATTAATCTTGACTTGTTTAAAAATTTCATAAATTTCAGCATTTGAGTTCAATTTCTGAGTTGCTTGCAATCTTTGAGGAAAGGGTGCTGGAGGTAAATATTTTTCTTTTTCATCATTTTCATGCTTACCTTCTTCAAACTTACCTTGTCGTCAAGACTATTTTCATTTTTCATTTCTGGAGGTGGATTAGAAACTTTCTCCTTGGGATGAATAGTCTTGTCAATAACTTTTCCATTTCGAAGAGTTGTAACTGAATTAGCCTCCTTGACTGCATTTTCACCTGAAGAAGAAACTTGACACTGACTAGAAGGATTAGGTTGAGGTTGAACAGGAAATTTACCTTTTTCATGAGTACGCAAAGAAGTTGTCAGTGTTGAAAGTATGTTTTTGATCTCATTGATAGCTTGTGAAGTCTAATTATTGATGTTTGTTTGTTCATGCATAAATGCTTGCAAAGTCTCCTCAATGGATTTTGTATGTGGAGGTGGATAAGAATGAAAGTTTTGTGGTTTTTGTGAATGCAGTGGTTGGGCACCGTTATCATCTCGCTAACTAAAATTAGGATGATTTCTCTATTGTGGATTGTAAGTTTCAGAATATGGAGAATGGAAAGGTTTTTTGAATGTGTTCATAAAATTTGCTTGTACTGGAATGTTTGGACATTCATTGGTGGAGTGCCCCAAAATTTCACAATTGCTACAAACTTCTTCCTCTTGCACAGATTTGATTTCCTTTACTTTTTTAAGTTCCATGGCTTCAACTTTTCTTGTTAAACTAGCAAGTCTAGCATTTAGATCATCTTTTTGGCTAAGATAATATTTTCCTTTATTACTATTAGCAAGATTAGATCTAATAGAACCTTCGGAAGAATTAACACTATGCCATGATTACGAGTTTTCTGCCAAATGATCTAGATATTCTAGGGCTTCATCAGGTTCCTTATCAAGAAACTCACCATTACACATTGTTTCAACAAATTGTTTTGTTTCAGGAGTTAAACCTTTATAAATAGAAACTAATTAAGCACCATTTTTCAAAACCATGATGTGGGCATGAATTCAACAAATCTTTAAATCTTTCCCAACATTGAAAGAAAACTTCATTCGAATTTTGAGAAAAAATTTGAATTTGTCTTTTCAAAGCATTAGTTTTATGAGTTGGAAAGAATTTTTTCAAGAATTCAGCTTGCATTTCTTGCCAAGTGCCAATTGACCTACCTTTTAAAGAATTAAGCTAATTTTTTACTTTATCTTTTAAAGAGAAAGAAAAATAATTTGAGCTTAACAATCTCATTTGTGCAAGTTTGATCATCAAAAGTGGCACATACTTCATCAAATTCTTTTAAATACAAGTAAAGGATTTCAGAGTCTAAACCATGGAAATTAGGAAGTAAAGGGATCATACTTGACTTGAATCAAAAATTATTTGCATTTAGAGGAAAAATAAAACAAGAAAGAGAAGAATTTCGAGGAGGTTGCAAGTAATAATGCATGGTACGCACCTGTTGATTCTCATTTTCATCCTGGACACTTTCATTTTCAGCCATGGTGGAAGTATGTGAAGATGATTCAAACAAATTTCCAAATAAAGTTTCGGAATTATTTCTTACTAAACATCGAGAATTATGACTACGATACCATATAACCATATATCCATAAAGAAAATAAACAAACTATATTTACAAAGAAAAAATATTAACAAACCTGAATACTTACCTTGCCTTCCCTGGCAACGGCGCCAAAACTTGCTACAACTTTAAGGTTGCAAACCCAAGTACAGGTTGTAGTAAGTAATAAATTTCTCGTGAGTCCGAGGTCAATCCACAGGGAAGTTGTTTGAAGAATTCAAGTTTATATTTATAAAAAGATGGAGTTTATGTGAATCAAAATATATGAACAATTAATGTATGATGTAGCTAAAGAAAAAACCGAAGTAATAAAAGTACTGAGGATTAGGGATCCACTCTTGAGTTTTGGATAGATAAATGGTTATTTATTCTTTTTACCTCTATTAATTGCCACAATTAGAATCCATACATAATGAAGGTTCCAATGGGAAGATATTATCAAGTAACTCATGCAATAAGGTAATCATGATATTGTCTTACTATTGCAAATTATCTCTTAACGCCAACACTTATTTATGGGATCAAGCATTTATATACTCCTTCGTCAACAACAAATCAAGGTTTCACATTAGCAGTCGGTGGGGTAAAACCGTACAATAAGCTAAATGAACCCAAGTATTTGTTGTGCCATTGGAGATACATAAATCAAGAATCACCACAAAACAAGTAGGGTTTATAACAAAAATAAAAATAATAATACAACATACTTAAATAATTTTTACCCTTATAACCATTTCCTCTTCCTACATCAAGAGATTCACCATTTTTTCTCAACAAAATGAAATTTAGAAAGACATAATAAAAGTAACAAAGACTAAAAATATAAGAAAAACTAGAGAATGCATTTCTATTACTACTAGAAAACTTACAATACTAGAAAACATACAAACTAGATAATTTAGCCTAAAGAAACCCTCTACCCCCCATTCTCTTACAAACTTAATATATGGCCTATTTATAGTACTTGAATAAGATAGAGGCCAAACAAATAATGGAGGGGTTAATCAAGTGGTATGCTGGTTGCCAAAAGTTGGTAAGTTTTTCACAAATTTCTCATCCACTGAATTGAATTATATTTTTTGATTAGATAAAGCTAGATTTTGAAGATATGTGAAGAATCAAAATTGTAGATCTTTCAACGCTGATATATTTTTATATATCTTTTTGTCAAATTTGGCGATCGGATGAAGGAGATATGGTCAAATTACCAAGTCATGTCTAAGAGCCGCCCTGTAACATCAGCAGCAACTTGCAGCCTATAGTTTTACCATTTCAACACATTTTCACACCATCTTGTCTCAAAAAAACTTGTCAATAAATTTGGGCTCAAGATATATAACCTAATTGGTAAAATAAGTCAATACTGGGCTGAACTCTGATCCGAATTTTGGTGATCCATTTTGTGCAACTACTTGGATGAATTTTCTGCTATCATCAACACTGAATTGGGCTGAGCCTCCAACATAAAAGTTGTACCTCTATCTCTTGGCTTTCAAATGAAATAAGCTTCAGGTCCATAGAGCTTTTGATCATGAAATTATGCTCAAATTACAAAAATTGCACAAGTTTGGAAACATGCTTCCATTTATTCCCTAACACAAAATATTAATAAAATAATAATATTAACAAGAATAAAGCAAGAAAAGTATAAAGGATTTGATACAAAAATATGTCAAAATATTCACTTATCAGTGCTCTAGTGTTACAAGAGGGTGGACCACTTGATTGTCCATTTATTGATGCCGCTGGTAGGAAGATTTCTGGGGATCTTAGGAAAAGACAGGGGGTGGAACCTCTGGTGATCCAAGGAGATGGCCCTCGGGCTGTGTTAATTTATTTATGGTCATGTGATTATTGATATTGTTCATAGCTCTATCCAGTGCATAGTAGGTAGGCTAAGGCCCAGTGATGGAAAATGATTTTGAATAAACTGTTTTAGTTCAGAAGCTTGCATTCCTTACATGATTTCATAGAGATGTATCGTATATATGTTAGATTATCTCTTCAGCATGTATGATTTTCACTTATTGGGCATTAGCTCATGTAGTTCATGCATTGTAGATAAGCATGGTGATACTTGAGACTTTGAGGCTTACTGAGCTGGTTATTTGAGCTCCTACAGGCTTTTGAGGATCACTGTACATGGATAACGACTTGTTGGTTGTGTTGTGGGCATATTCTAATTTTTACAGTCATTATTATTGTGTAAATTATTGTCTAAAGGGTTACAAGATGTAAAATATCCTTACTTCTTTTGAAAGTATAGGTTATTATCTTGATTTTTGAGTCTATTGTATTTTAACTTTAGGATGTTGTGTCTTATATAACTCTTGAAATTTTATAGTAAATAAATTTGAGAATATCGTGACTGTGATGGGTGTTATGTTTTTTTTATATAAACGGTGATTTTCTATATACAAGTTTATATGTAAGAAAACACTTTTACTGTTTTTTTTAAAGTGCTACAGTTGACAAAAAAAATTATATATACACACATGTACACACATGTGCTACTTGTCAAAATTATTATTATATCAATATCCATATTTAGTGGTGGGGGTGTTACACCATGCATCATCAATTTACGGGGGTAATTTTTATTTTACACCACGGGCCAATATGTAACAACCCCCGATACTACACATACATATATACTTATAGATACAATAATTTTGACATGATAAATCCTGTGTACCTGTACAATTTTTTTTTTTTTCCTGTAACTGCATAATAAATAATAAACTATTTTTTTCTCACTCACAAACTAATATAATATATATATACCTGCAGAGCACCCATAACAACCATAACATTTACATACTCATGTACAGAAAAGTTTTAAAAGTAACACACAGTACAAATCCCAAAACCTAATATAATACACTCCAAAATCAAATAAGTTAACAACCAGCCCGACAGGTCGTCATCCATGTACACTGATCCTCAGAACCTGTAGGAACTCCAGTCGCTCGCTCAGTAAGTCCATGGCTTCAAGTATCATCAAACTTACCTACAATGCATGAACTACGTGAGCTAATACTCAGTAAATGAAAATCATGCATGCTGAAGGGGATAATCCAACATAAATGCAATACATTTCTATGAGATTATGACAAGAATGCGAACTTATGCATCAAAATCATTTTATTTAAAAATCATTTTCCATCACTGGGCCCTTGGCCCACCTACTATGTACCGGATAGAGCTCTCGACAATATCAATAATCACATGGCCATAAACAGATCGACACAGTCCGGGGACCATCTCCTGGGATCACCAAAGGTCCACCCCCTGTCTTCCCCTGTGACCCTCCAGAAGTATTCCACCGGCGGCGTCAATAAGGGCACAGTCAAGTAGTCCACCCTCTCGTGACCACCAGAGGTACACCCCCTGTCAACCTCTATGATCCTCCGAAAAGTAATACTCGCGGCGCCCCAAACATCATATAAATAAGCCACACATGGGCCTCGGTACACTAGTAGTGGCCAACCAAAATATTTTCTTTCTAAAATTAATGTTATGCATGCAAAACCCCAACTATGAGCACGTATTATGCATGCACTTGTAAATGTTGATGAATGGCATGTTTAATGACACAGTGAATCACCTGTCCTGTCAACCAAACAACGCATGCACTATAAGATATTTATAATACTCATCAAAATACAATGATCACATTTAATATAAATAAATAAGTCAAGAAATACTATGCCCATGCATTGTAGTTGTAAATGGATTTTCACTTACCTTCCACCTTTGATATCTTATTGAAGATTAACAAGATTCTCCTCCCTAACTTTAGATATAAGGCGGCCTGTAAAAGTATGACGTATTAATTTTCATTCTTAATCAATAAGTTTCTATATCAAATTTCATAAGGGATCTTAAATTTTAAATTTAATTAAGTAACAATCAAACTTAAAATTTTTATATTTCACCCCAATCAGAACCTTTTAAATACTTTAATTTCTTATTTTAAATTTATTCTAATATTATTTAATTGATATGTTATAATCCTGTAATAAATCCTTCAATTTAATTAACTCCGTCATTCAATCAATACAAGATAATAAAATCGAATATTCGTAACTAATTTCAAATTAAAGGTGTATATTAGTTATTGTCTCATAAGAAAATAACTAGTTAATTTAAATCAAAACTTTCTTTCAAATTAGAAATAAACGACATAAACATATATTTTTATCCGTACAAAAATAAGAAAGGACTTACCCAAAATTCCTTCAAATTTTTACGGTTGAAATTTGTTCTTGCTATTTCTTCTTCGTTTTGTTTTCTTTTCCTTTCTTTGCTGCCGTGCGCGGACGTGTGTGTGTGGTGTTATTTAGGAAATAAATGTAACGTAATATATTATATATGTACTTATCCTTAATATTAGCATTAAAGAAATCTAATCTAATATATATATATATATACTTAACCTTAATATTAGTATTAAAGTAATCTAATACAATATATTATATATATGCTTATCCTTATCATATATATATGTAATATAATATACACTACATATGCTTATCCTAATCATGTATAAATGTGTACACTACACGTGTAATCATAATATATATATATATTATATTACACACCATATACTTATATATATATATATATTATATTTATATTTCACATCATATACTTATATATATATATATTTATATTTCACATATATACTTATATATATATATTTATTATATATTATTATATATTTATATATAATCAATAAAAATATTATTTATTTATTTTATATATTTTTATTTATAAGCCCCTAAATTTATTTTATATTAAAAATTACACCCTCTTAATTAATATGATAATGTCCTTATTTTCTTTTATTATTATTATCACTATTACTATCATTATTTTCTCCTTAATTAATTTATTTGCATGGTTTATCCTACACCAATATACATAACGATGCCACCTTTCACTTACGTGTATCATAATATTATCTGGTAATTGATACCTAAATTCAAATTTTAGTACCAACTCAACCAATTAGGTTAAAGAATCTAAAACTAATATCGTGACAACTTCAAAAGTTTAATTATTAAAATACCGTATAAAATATAATGTATTATGAAATATCAATTAAAATGCAATGACACATACGTGGCATAAAATGCATGAACTATATTGGCCAGGTGAGTAGTATGAGGCTCGGGTATTACATCCTTCCCTCCTTATGAAAATTTCGTCCTCGAAATTTTGCTTACCGAAAAAGCTCTGGGTATTTGGCTCTCATTTCATCTTCTCTTTCCCATGTAGCCTCTTCTGTTGATTGGTCTCTCCACAGTACCTTGACTAATGGGATTTTCTTATTTCTAAGTTGCTTTATCTCCCGTAGTAAATCTCGACAGGTCTTTCCTCGTAACTCAAATCTGATTTCAACTCTATTGGTTCGTTTCGTAGAATGTGGGATGGATTCGCAACATACTTCCTCAACATGGATACGTGGAATACATTGTGTACTTGAGACATTGATGTAGGCAGATCAAGTTTGTAAGCAACATCACCTATTCTCTCGGTAATAGGAAATGGACCAATATATCTGGGACTCAACTTTCCTTTCTTCCCAAATCGCATAATACCTTTCATTGGTGCTACCTTGAGAAACACTTGATCTCCTATGGCAAACTCTAACATCCTCCTTCTTTGGTCTGCATAACTTTTCTGTCGACTCTGTGCAGTTTCCATTCTTTTTCGGATTTGTAACACAGCCTCTGTCATTTCCCGAATCATGTCCGGCCCTAAAAGTTTCTTTTCACCTACTTCATCCCAGTGAACTGGAGATCTGCATTTCCTGCCATACAGTGCTTCATAAGGAGCCATCCCAATTGTAGCCTGATAACTATTGTTATATGAGAATTCTACCAGAGGTAGATACTTGCTCCACTGTCCTTGAAAATCCAATACGCAGGCTCTAAGCATATCTTCTAAAGTTTGTATTGTTCGTTCAGATTGCCCATCAGTCTGAGGATGATATGCAGTACTGAAAGATAGTTGCGTTCCCAATGCCCTCTGTAGACTTCTCCAGAAGGTAGACAGAAATCTCGAGTCCCTATCAGAAGTAATGGACAGCGGTACACCATGGAGTCTAACCACTTCCTGTATATATATTTGTGCATATCGATCTATGGAATAGGTTGAACAAATGGGAAGAAAATGAGCTGATTTAGTTAATCTGTCCACAATCACCCAAATAGAATTATGACCTTTCACGGTTTTGGGTAAACCCGCCACAAAGTCCATAGTGATTCTTTCCCATTTCCATTCTGGAATAAGCAGAGGTTGCAAAGTTCCCGCTGGTCTTTGATGTTCTGCTTTTATCTGCTGACATGTCAAACATTGGTCCACGTACTGTGCAATATCTCTTTTCATACCTGGCCACCAGTAATGCATTTTCAAGTCTCTATACATTTTGGTAGCTCCTGGATGTATTGAATAAGGTGTTGAATGTGCCTCTGTAAGAATATCTTTTCTGATGTTATCCACAATGGGCACATATAATCGTTCCTAAATTGTAGCACTCCATTCACAGATATTTTGAAATCAGACGGTACCCCCGACGCAATATCCTTCTTTACCTTGATAAAATATTCGTCCCCTGTTGTCCCTGTTGAATTTTATCAATTAACGTCGGTTGGAGTGTCAAGGCTGCCAACTTTATTTCCATTTCTCCCAATTGTACAATCTCCACATTCATTTTCTGGAATTCAATTAACTCTGGTCTCTGAACAGAAAGAGTAGCTGCGGTACCTTGTATTGATTTTCTGCTCAGTGCATCTGCCACCACATTAGCCTTACCCGGATGGTAGTTGATAACACAGTCATAATCCTTTACCAGCTCCAACCACCTTCGTTGTCGCATATTCAGTTCTTTTTGCGTGAAGAAGTATTTTAAGCTCTTGTGATCTGTATAGATTTCACATCGCTCCCCATATAGATAGTGCCTCCATATCTTCAATGCAAATACCACTGCAGCAAGCTCCAAATCATGCGTAGGGTAATTTCTTTCATATTCTTTCAACTGCCTCGATGCATATGCAATCACTTTCCCATTTTGCATCAGTACACACCCCAAGCCATTCTTCGAGGCATCACTGTAAACTACAAAGCCTCCAGTACCTGATGGAATTGAAAGGATAGGTGCAGATGTCAACCTCTTCTTCAATTCTTGGAAACTTTGCTCACATGTCTCTGTCCATTTAAATGTTATACCCTTTCGTGTTAACTGTGTTAAAGGGAAGCAATCTTGGAAAATCCTTCTACAAATCTACGATAGTATCCAGCCAAACCAAGAAAGCTACGTACTTCTGAAGGATTTGCAGGTTGTGACCAGCTATTAATAGCTTCTACTTTACCTGGATCTACTGATATTCCTGCCCCTGATATGACATGTCCCAAGAATACCACTCGGTCCAACCAGAATTCACATTTCTTGAATTTAGCATATAATTGTTTCACTTTTAAAACCTCTAACACCATTTTCAAATGTATCACGTGCTCTTCCTTTGTTTTGGAGTAAATCAGGATGTCATCGATAAACACAATGACAAATTTATCCAGAAAATCTCTGAATACCCGATTCATCAGATCCATGAAAGCTGCTGGGGCGTTAGTTAATCCAAATGGCATCACCAGAAATTCATAATGTCCATACCTCGTGCGAAATGCTGTCTTCGAAATGTCATCTTCTTTTATTTTCAATTGATGATACCCAGATCGTAAATCAATCTTTGAAAATACTGCTGCACCCTGGAGCTGATCGAATAAATCATCAATTCGAGGTAAAGGGTATTTATTCTTAATTGTAACCTTATTTAATTCTCGGTAGTCTATGCACAGTCTCATCGTACCATCCTTCTTTCGTACAAATAGGACAGGCGCACCCCACGGTGAAAAGCTAGGTCTGATAAAACCTTTTTCCTGTAATTCCTGTAATTGTATCTTCAATTCCTTTAACTCAGATGGAGCCATTCGATATGGGGATTTTGAGATTGGAGATGTTCCCGGCTGCAAGTCAATCACAAACTCTATCTCACGATCGAGTGGTAACCCAGGAAGATCATTTGGAAATACTTCAGGGTATTCCTGAACCACTGGTACTTCACTAAGTGAGGATGGTGTTGTTCTTCGATGCTCATAACACTGACTAAATGCCCCTCACAACCCGCTTCTAATAACGTTGTGCTTTCAGCGCTGATATTAGTGGGAATCTGAAGTTCTTCATAATCCCAACAAATATAAAAGGTTCTTCTCCAGGAGGTTGGAATGTCACTGTCTTTTTCTGGCAATCTATAGTAGCACAGTACTTTGATAACCAGTCCATGCCCAAAATTATGTCATAGTCATTCATGGCCAATACAATCAGATCAACATATAGTTCTCTATCTTCAATAGAAATGGCACAAGCTTTCAAAATCTGATTGGTCTGCTTTGAGTCTCCAGAAGGAATCGTCACATTGTAACTAATTTCTGTTATGTCAGGTGTCTTACCCAGCCTCTTCACATACTCAGTGGATGCAAATGAATGTGTAGCTCCTGAATCAAATAGTATGAATGCTGGAGTATCATGGATGAAAAGTTTACCTGTCACTACTGATGGATTCGCCTCTGCGTCTGCCCTAGTGATGGTAAAAACTCTAGCAGGTACATTCTGTTGCTTTATAGAGTTTGGATTCTTCAAGCATGTTCTAGCAATATGACCAACCTTTCCACACACATAACACCTTCTAGGATCTGTAGGGCAGTTTCCCACATGTTGACCACCGCATCTAGAGCACATAGATTGTGGCATTGGCGCTTTCCCCTGCTCTATCTTTGTTTCTTATTTTGCTCCCACTGTTGCTGCCCTGGTTTCGATCGAAATTCGAGTTTCTGTCCTTGAGCTTGGAATGGTCTCTTCTTTTCATTTCCAACCCACCTCTGTCCTTGTCCTTGTTGAAATTGACGACGAGCTTCCAGTGCACGAACAATTCTAAGTTCAGCTTGCTCAGCAACTAATGCTCTCTCAGCAATCTGTGAATATGTGACTCCTTGAATTCCCGCCATATTAACATCTCTGTATAGTTCTGGCCTCAAACCTTCAAGGAATCTTTCTACTTTCAGTGCATCAGTGCTAATCATATGCGTGGCAAACCTGGATAACTGTTCAAATTTTCGAATGTAGTCCCCAACTGTCATAGCTCCCTGTCGTAGCTGTATAAATTCATTCATCTTCATTGCACGAACAGGCGCTGTGAAGTATTTGTTTCTGAATAACTCTTTGAATCTTTCCCAAGTCATAGTAAAGGGATCCTCTATGCTCCTCATTGTATCCCACCAGTGCCCAGCACTTCCACGAAGCATAAACGAGGCGCATATCACCTTCTCTTCCTCTGGGACTCTGCTATACTGGAACATATTTTCTAGGGTTCTCAGCCAATCCTCTGCAACTGTGGGATCTATCGCATCTTCAAATATTGGTGGATTGAGTTTTCTGAATCTTTCCCCAACTATCTCCACTGGTTCTGCTCGGGGCTGTGGTTGATTCATTTCAGATCTCTGTTGTCCACCCACATCCCTCTGCTGGATGAGTTGTTGAATTTGTTCTGATTGTCGTTGAATAAGTTCTGTAAGTCGGTTTATAACAGTGTCCCGATCGTCATTTGACATAGGTGTCTCTTCTTCTTGGTTTCTACCTCCATTACTACTCTCACTCCATGTTCTTGTCATGGCTGCAATATTGTTTTAAAACATGGCCAATATAATTCATAAAACAATGATGCATAATAAAATAAAACTTACGAGCAAGGCGGTGCTTCCACAAGTTCCAAGTTTATGTACATGGACAGTCTACAGAACCTATAACCGCGCTCTGATACACACTCTGTAACAACCCCCAATACTACACATACATATATACTTATAGATACAATAATTTTGACATGATAAATCCTGTGTACCTGTACAATTTTTTTTTTTTTCCTGTAACTGCATAATAAATAATAAACTATTTTTCTCACTCACAAAATAATATATATATATATATATACCTGCAGAGCACCCATAACAACCATAACATTTACATACTCATGTACAGAAAAGTTTTAAAAGTAACACACAGTACAAATCCCAAAACCTAATATAATACACTCCAAAATCAAATAAGTTAACAACCAGCCCGACAGGTCGTCATCCATGTACACTGATCCTCAGAACCTGTAGGAACTCCAGTCGCTCGCTCAGTAAGTCCATGGCTTCAAGTATCATCAAACTTACCTACAATGCATGAACTACGTGAGCTAATGCTCAGTAAATGAAAATCATGCATGCTGAAGGGGATAATCCAACATAAATGCAATACATTTCTATGAGATTATGACAAGAATGCGAACTTATGCATCAAAATCATTTTATTTAAAAATCATTTTCCATCACTGGGCCCTTGGCCCACCTACTATGTACCGGATAGAGCTCTCGACAATATCAATAATCACATGGCCATAAACAGATCGACACAGTCCGGGGCCATCTCCTGGGATCACCAAAGGTCCACCCCCTGTCTTCCCCTGTGACCCTCCAGAAGTATTCCCACCGGCGGCGTCAATAAGGGCACAGTCAAGTAGTCCACCCTCTCGTGACCACCAGAGGTACACCCCCTGTCAACCTCTATGATCCTCCGAAAAGTAATACTCGCGGCGCCCCAAACATCATATAAATAAGCCACACATGGGCCTCGGTACACTAGTAGTGGCCAACCAAAATATTTTCTTTCTAAAATTAATGTTATGCATGCAAAACCCCAACTATGAGCACGTATTATGCATGCACTTGTAAATGTTGATGAATGGCATGTTTAATGACACAGTGAATCACCTGTCCTGTCAACCAAACAACGCATGCACTATAAGATATTTATAATACTCATCAAAATACAATGATCACATTTAATATAAATAAGTCAAGAAATACTATGCCCATGCATTGTAGTTGTAAATGGATTTTCACTTACCTTCCACCTTTGATATCTTATTGAAGATTAACAAGATTCTCCTCCCTAACTTTAGATATAAGGCGGCCTGTAAAAGTATGACGTATTAATTTTCATTCTTAATCAATAAGTTTCTATATCAAATTTCATAGGGATCTTAAATTTTAAATTTAATTAAGTAACAATCAAACTTTAAAATTTTTATATTTCACCCCAATCAGAACCTTTTAAATACTTTAATTTCTTATTTTAATTTATTCTAATATTATTTAATTGATATGTTATAATCCTGTAATAAATCCTTCAATTTAATTAACTCCGTCATTCAATCAATACAAGATAATAAAATCGAATATTCGTAACTAATTTCAAATTAAAGGTGTATATTAGTTATTGTCTCATAAGAAAATAACTAGTTAATTTAAATCAAAACTTTCTTTCAAATTAGAAATAAACGACATAAACATATATTTTTATCCGTACAAAAATAAGAAAGGACTTACCCAAAATTCCTTCAAATTTTACGGTTGAAATTTGTTCTTGCTATTTCTTCTTCGTTTTGTTTTCTTTTCCTTTCTTTGCTGCCGTGCGCGGACGTGTGTGTGTGGTGTTATTTAGGAAATAAATGTAACGTAATATATTATATATGTACTTATCCTTAATATTAGCATTAAAGAAATCTAATCTAATATATTATATATATATACTTAACCTTAATATTAGTATTAAAGTAATCTAATACAATATATTATATATATGCTTATCCTTATCATATATATATGTAATATAATATACACTACATATGCTTATCCTAATCATGTATAAATGTGTACACTACACGTGTAATCATACATATATATATATATTTATATTACACACCATATACTTATATAATATATATATTATATTTATATTTCACATCATATACTTATATATATATTATATTTATATTTCACATCATATACTTATATATATATATTATATTTATATTTATATATATATTTATATATAATCAATACAAAATATTATTTATTTATTTTATATATTTTTATTTATAAGCCCCTAAATTTATTTTATATTAAAAATTACACCCTCTTAATTAATATGATAATGTCCTTATTTTCTTTTATTATTATTACTATTACTATCATTATTTTCTCCTTAATTAATTTATTTGCATGGTTTATCCTACACCAATATACATAACGATGCCACCTTTCACTTACGTGTATCATAATATTATCTGGTAATTGATACCTAAATTCAAATTTTAGTACCAACTCAACCAATTAGGTTAAAGAATCTAAAACTAATATCCGTGACAACTTCAAAAGTTTAATTATTAAAATACCGTGTATAATATAATGTATTATGAAATAGCAATTAAAATGCAATGACACATACGTGGCATAAAATGCATGAACTATATTGGCCAGGTGAGTAGTATGAGGCTCGGGTATTACATCCTTCCTCTCCCTTTATGAAAATTTCGTCCTCGAAATTTTGCTTACCAAAAAAGCTCTGGGTATTTGGCTCTCATTTCATCTTCTCTTTCCCATGTAGCCTCTTCTGTTGATTGGTCTCTCCACAGTACCTTGACTAATGGGATTTTCTTATTTCTAAGTTGCTTTATCTCCCATAGTAAAATCTCGACAGGTCTTTCCTCGTAACTCAAATCTGATTTCAAATTTTTGATTTCGCTGAGTATAAATGAATATTAAAGTATTTACTTGGATCAGGAATAAAATATTAGACTAGTACCTATATCTTTGCACAATTAGTTTATAAGTTTTAGACCAACTCACCAAATTTATATTTTTAAGCTAATTAAGCATGAAAATGGACAAGTTGTCCATTATTGTTGCGACTTAGATGCTGACAATATGATAGTGGACTAAGTGTAAAGTTTGCGCTTTAATTTGTTTAAGCCGCAAACATAAGATTTTAAGTTGGCAAATATTATCGTGACTTAGGTGTTGACAATATACTAGTAGATCAAGAATCAAGTTTGTGCTATAATTTGTTTAAGTTGCAAACATAAGATTTAAGTTGCCAAATATTATCACGACTTAGGTTCAGACAATTTACTAGTGGATCAAGAATCAAGTTTATGCTTTAATTTGTTTAAGTTGCAAACTTAAGGTTTAATAAAATAGTTTGAGCTCTAATTTGTCATATGAGCTTGCTCATTATTAAAAATTTCTAGTTGTCCTTCACTTTTTGTGCTGATTTATAAATCTTCGTAACATATTTTAGACAAAAATTACCTAACTTGAGGCTGTTTGTTGAGAGTCAAGAAATGCACAAGTAGTTGCACTTGTCGCTCATGTTACCAACATAAGTAACTAAGGTAAATGTTAGAATAAGCAAAGTGTAGCTTGATGAGAGCAAAAAGTTAAAACTAGAATAATAAATTGATCTATTAAAGTGATAAGACATGTGACCTTAGTGAGGCAACCAAGCGCCAACAAATGTCAAGTGCAATGAAGAGATTGGTCACTTCGCTTGTGATGGTATTGAGATGAAGTTTGACTACTTAAAACTCATTTATTTTCTAATATTCTCAATCTCTCTCCTTTGATGGATTATAGAAGTTAGTGAAACATAACATGAGATTAGAGATTGAGCAGACTATTATCGAGTGTTGTGCAACCATGTTTGTTTAATTGGTGCACAAGAGGAGGCATTATGAGTTCATAGTGCCACCTCAAGCTCAATAAAGGGCATGAGCTATTTTTCAAGCACAATAATTGGTGTGAGCTACTCCTTGGAGATGTGCAAAAGATACTAGATTTGATATAGTCTAATTTGAACTATGATGCACTTACTAAGTCATTGGTTGAGTGAGTAGATTTGTCCATCTTTTATGTTAGAGACCTTTGTGTAATAGGTCATTTTTTTAGATACAATTGGCTTAAGATAGTATTTTTAGTACTTCTTTCATGGATACTTTTTTTTTTTAATTTTATCATAGCATACGAGGTAGAAGGATGATTGTATTAGCTGGAGGAGGCTTTATTGGCTAACTCGCTAAAGTTAACCTCCATTTGCACAAATTTTTCTAAAAGGAAAAGCCTGCTAGAAGAATGAAATGGGGCTACTTATCCTCTAGAGCTAGTCCACTGAAATGCGTGCAAACTTATGAGTGTGAGGCACTGAATGGTGCATTCTATTTTCTTTTTTTTGCTATATTCACTATAAGTTAGTATACTCCCACTCTCACCAATCAGAAGCACCGAATTATTTTGAGCAATTCTTGGCAGAGGTTGAGAACCATATGGAGTATGAACATTAAGGTTCAATGTACTAATAGGAAGAGAGAATAACATGTCTAATTAGTTTGGACACATGTGTTAGGAAATGAAATTGCAATTTGAAGGATGATTCTAAACATTTTGTAACTAAATAAGCTTGCGAAAAGTGATGAATCAAACACTTCAAAATGACTCAATTTATATGATGGTGAAAATTAATTTGTATCTCAATTAGGACGATGCAATCTTGATTACGGCCTACATAATGAAAATTATACATCTAAGTAAATTCTCTAACCTTCAATGAGTTGTGATATGGCAGCAAGCCCAAATTAGTAGGTTTATGCCTATTTAAGTTCAAGAAGTTGTACTCTCAAAAGTGATGAACACCTTGATGGAGAAATGTTAGAAATTATGTCGCACTATGTACTCTTCCTCATGGAGGATTTACGAACATATGAGAAGTTAAATATAGTCTTAAACTATACAAGTTGCAAGATTCTTGAGGAGGTGCTCATTTTTCTAGTGAGGATGATGTATTTTAAATTCATCTATCAATCATTGGGATAGTGTGAATGACCCTATGTCATTGATAGTGTCCCACTTGAAAATAACTCTCATATTTCACAAGTAATAAAAAGTGAACATGAGTTGTTCCCCATCGTCTATGTGAGATTGAGTTGGTATCCATCAGACTACTCTTGTGGATGTTGATGAGTCACCTTAGACTTTGACTTCA
>CM033106.1:16381515-16457817 GCA_019321725.1 Paulownia fortunei
CCAATATGTCCAACCTTCCCACACACAAAGCAAGTTCTAGTCTCCATCGGACAGACTCCACTGTGGTGACGACCATATTTAGGACAAGCAGGTTGTGACATCGGTGCTTTGCATTGATCAATATTTGTACGCTTACTCTGATCCCATTGTTATTGCCCTTGTCTAGGTTGGAATTTAGATTTTTGATTCTGCATTTGAAATGGTCTCTTCTTTTCATTTCTATCCCATCGTTGCCCCTGTCATTGATTAAATTGGCATCGAATCTGCTAAGCACGAGAAATTCTAAGTTCAGCTTGTTTTGCCACTAAAGCTCTCTAGTAACTTATGAGTATGTCACTCCTTGGATTCCTTCCATATTCACATCTCTATATAGCTCTGGTCTCAATCCTTCAAGAAATCTTTCAACTTTCAATGCATCAGTATTGACCATATGTGTGGCAAATCTGGATAGCTGTTCAAACTTACAAAATATTCTCTAACTATCATAGTTCCTTATTGTAGCTGTATAAATTCATTCATCTTCATTGCATGAACTGGAGTTATGAAGTATTTATTTTGAATTTTTTTTAAATCTATCCCAAGTTATGATAGTGGTGTCTTCGATACTCCTCATTATATCCCACCAATGTCCAACACTACCTCGAAGCATAAAGGATGCACACATCACTTTCTCTTCTTCTCAAACTCTACTATAGTGAAACATATTTTCAAGAGTTCTCAGCCAATCTTCAGCAACTGTAGGATCTAGTGTATCCTCAAACACCGGTGGGTTCAGTTTTCTAAATCTTTCCCCAACTATCTCCATCTGTTCTACTCGGGGTTGTGGTTAAACCATTTCAACCTTAGGTTGTCCACCCATATCCCTCTGCTGGATAAGTTGTTGAATTTGTTCTGATTATTGTTCAACAAGCTCTGTAAGTTGATTAATGATAACATCACGATCATTATTCAAAATAGGTGTCTGCTCTCCTGGGGTTCTAACTCCACTACTACTTTCACCCCTTATTCTCACCATAACTGCAATACTATTTTGTTTATAACAAATGACCAATATAATTCATACAATACAAAATGAATTATACGACAAATAAAACTTACTGGCATGGTTGTGCTCCACCAGTTTCAAAGATCATGTACATGGACAGTCTACAGAACCATAAACCGGGCTTTGATACCACTCTTTGTCACAACCTCCCAATAATATGTATATATATATATGTAAACAACCTATGCAATATAATTTGTGTATGTATGCGCGTGTATAACTTTTTTTTTCTTCCTAATGAATAGTATGATTGTTAGAGTAGTGCCCGACATACCAATTAGATTGGCCGTTATTTACTCTTGTAATAGACTTTCTTAGTTGTAATACATTTATTAAAGGTATTTTTTTTATCTTATGGCTCACATTTATTTATTGTACATTAGATAAAGTCCTAGATCAATTATAGCTATGGGGCATGGTCGCACATATGATGGCGATCATGGAACATACCTCTATAGCTTTGATCTTAAATTATGTTATGAGTTGAGGGCTTTTTTGAGATGGGACATCGAATAGCCCAATAAGCAAGCATACGATGCATGCTCGTAAGATGAGAATATCCCATTCCATGGACATTAGCGTAGAGACGCAAGTGCATGTATGTGGGTGCTTATTGGAGAACAAGTACACTGAACTAACCTGCTTGAAATTCTTTGTTGGAAATCCCAAATGTCGAATTAAGAATTTCTACATTATGATAGTGCATGACTAGTCCTTTGATTTGAGGCACCATGGTAACCTTATACGTGTAATGCCTTACTTAGATGTATCCTCTGATTGTCTGACAATCATAAAGGGGTTATGTTAGGTATTGTATTTGTTGGAAATTGGATTAGGTTTAGGACCCTTGACCTAATTAACATTCATATTTAGTTGGATGTCTCCATAATTTGAGTGGGATTGAGTTTCCTTGTTGGACTGGGATTCTACCTTGAGTAGGAATATATATCTCTAATCCCCATCTAACAGAGTGCGTGAATGAACGTAATTCTCCCAAAACTCTCTCCATATCTCTCCTAAAATTTCTCTCTACGTTCTTCCTTGGAGCATCACCATAGACTCCAAGGATTTGAGCTGTGTAATTGAGTGAATAACTCTAGTAGTTATTCACCACCGATAAGAAATGTATGTTCGTGGTTCGATCAAAAGGAGGTTGATAGACGAGCTTGATTTGGGATACGTGGATCGACAATCCATTGTGTATAGGTATACCCAATCCACATTAATTATATGAATATTTATTCATATTATATTGTTGATTAATTTTCTAACAGTGGTATCAGAGCCTATAGGGCTCGTTCTCGCCATTTCATTTGATTGAATTTATGGATGTGTATATGCTTTAAAAAAAATTAAGTTTTTTTAAAATCATAAATTTTTTACCATACGTTGATCTTAATGTGAAGATCACATGGTTAAAATTTGGTTTAAAATGGATAAACGGTTTGAGAGGAAATTTAATTTAAAGTTAGAGACCTATTTATTTTTAGACTCAAAATCAAACCAGGTTTGGATATTTTTGTTATAAAATTTTTATGCTATGTTGTAGAGCATAAAAAGAGGTTGGAAATGATATAAAATTCATTAAAAACGGACTTAAAATGAGTGAGATATGAATTTTTAAAGTTTTTGACAGAAATTTAATTTTCCTTGCCGAAAAATTGATATGGTCGTTGGAATCGGATGACCGATGCTAGAGAAGGCACCGGTGCACTGGCATGGTGCTCCAGCTGATGTGGTATATGGCCACGTGGCGCACGATTGCCACGCACGTAGTGCCTATGTGGCTGCCATGTGTTGTTGAAAATAAAATTTGAGGGCTTGCACCAATATGGATTTGAACCTGGGTTGATGGCTATGGTTGAGATAGTGAACTACCACTAGACCACCATACTCTTTAATGGCATAGTTGGCTGCGAAATCTATATAACATTTTTTTGTGCTATTTTTTAAAAAAGTTTTTTGATGTGAATAGATATTATTTTTGACCCTATATTAAGTGCAATGATGAGATTGGTCACTTCGCTCATAATTGTACTGAGATGAAATTTGACTACTTAAAGCTCTCTCATTTGCTGATATTCTCAATTCTCTCATTCGATGGATAGTAGAAGTTGATGAAACATAGCATGAAATTGGAGACTGGGCAGACTATTGTCGAGTGTTGTGCAGTCATGTTTGTTTAAATGGCACATAAGAGGAGGCATTATGAGTTCATAGTGCCACCTCAAGTTCAACAAAGAGCATGAGCTATTTTTCAAGCTTAACAATTGGTGTGAGCTACTCCTTGGAGATGTGCAAAAGGCATTAGATTCAAAATAGTCTATTGAATTGATGCACTTATAAGACATTGGATGAGTGAGTAGATTTGTCCATCTTTCATGTAAGAGACCTTTTAGGTATATGTCATGTTTGTAATGAGATTGGCTTAAGGTAGTATTTCTTATACTTCTTCCATGTTTTTTTGTTTTAATTATATTGTGGCATGCGAGGTTAGGAGAATGACTGTATTAGCTGGAGGAGGCTTTATTGGCTAACTCGCTAAGGTCAACCTCCTTCTGCACAAATTTTTCTGGCGGAAAAAAACCTGCTGGAAGAAAGAAAGAGGGCTATTTATCCTCTAGAGCTAGTCCCCTAAAACAAGTGCAGACTTATGAGTGTGACATACTAAATAGTGTATTTTATTTTCCTTTTTTTGCTATTCATGCTATAAGCTAGTACACTCCAACTCTCACTAGTCAGAAGCACCAAATTATTTAGAGCGATTCTTGACAGAGGTAGAGAACCACAGGGAGTATGAACATTGAGGTTCAACGTACTAATAGGAAGCTAGAATAACATGTCTAAATAGTTTGGACACATGTGTGGGAAAATGGAATTGCAATTTGAAGGATGATTCTAAATATTTCGCAACAAAATGAGCTTGCAAAGAGTGATGAATCAAACACTTCAAAATGACTCGATTGATATGATGGCGCAAATTAATTATATCTCAATTAGGATGCAATCTTGATTGCGGCCTATATAATAAAAATTGTGCCTCCAAGAATTCTCCAACCTTCAATGAGCTGTGATATGGCAACAAGCTCAAATCACTAGGTTTATGCCTATTTAAGTTCAAGGAGTTATGTTCTCAAAAGTGATGAACACCTTGATGGAGAGATTATAAAAATTAAGTTGTACAATGTACATTTCCTCAAGGAGGATTTACGAGTATATGAGAAGTCAATTGAAATTTTACACTATACGAGTTACAAGATCCTTGAAGTGGTGCTCAATTTTCTAGCGAGGATGATGTATTTTAAACTCATCTAGCAATCGTTGGGATAGTGGGAACGACCTTAAGTCGTGGGAGTGTCTCACTTGAAAATAACTCTCATATTTCACAAGTAAGAAGGAGTTCACAAGAGTTGTTCCCCATCGTCTACATGAGATTAAGTGGGGATCCTTCATGACTACTTTTGTGGATGTTGATGAGTCAACTCAGACTTTTGATTTCACTTGATGCTTTAAGGGATTAGCTGCTATGATGGAAAAGATGAGCCTAATGACTAAGAACAAAGTCAAAAGTTGGTTCATCTTTCGTCTGGGTGCAAGACCATTAGAAATATGTGGTTTCTAGAGGTCAAGTGCAATGTAGATGGGTTGATTGACATCTGATAACTCAACCAATGGCAATATGTTTACGCCTAATTGTGGAGCATAATTTATTTTTGAGATGTTCTCCCTAAGTGGTGAGATTGCCTCAATTCACCAATATGCTATTAGTTATTACCACTTTTGTCTAGTTTTGTCCTGGACGACTGAGGTTGACATATACAAATGAGGAGTGGATGATGAGATCTATGTGGATCGCCTAATGAATTCAAGAAGTGGGGCAAGAGCTCAAAGATTCTTGATCGAGAAGCTCCATTTGTAACTTGAATTATCATCCAAATAGTGATGCTATCGATTTCATCGAGCTATCACTCTGATAGGCTTACGATGGTCGAGTAAGATCTTGAATATATGTCAAAATAAATAAGAGAATTTAATTTCACGTATTTGGGCAATAATATGATAGCTAGAAGGGACATGAAGGTGTCTCCACTTCGTAGTGGTCGTCCTTTATATTTGAATGGATATAAATCTCAGCAATCCTATTGAAACTTCATGGTCAAAGATTATGTTCTCAGTAAGATTGAAATGCCTCAAGACAGAAGAATAAAAGAAATGCTAGCCAGTATTATGCAAGCGTTGTGGAAGGTATGATGTGAACTAGTGTGTACTCAACTAGAACTGTGCATGATAAATAGATTATTGGTGAGTGGATATCAAAGTGATCATTGACACAAATAATGTGATGCTGTCAAGTGGATACTTAAATATCTTAATAGAGTGGTCTGAGATTTGTTGGAGGCGATCTGGTATTTTGAAAGGATGCGCATTGTGCGCACATTTATGAGGCTTTTATTATCTTTGTGATAATAAAGCCACTTTGAAGTATGCTTTGGGTGTCGAGTATTATTGGAGGACTAAACGTACTAATATCAGTCACTCCTTCACTTAAGAGAGTTTTGCGCAAAATTAAATTATTCTCAGGCATTTTTCTATGAGCGGTTTGATCACTTATCCCTTGCCTCTGTATGGAGATATGCTCTAAAGGCATGTGAGTAGTACGAGATTACGTAGAATTTGATTTTTGTGGCCAGTGAGAACGTATTATGATTAATGAGTTATATTTGTATTCTCATTATGAGTTTGGTACTGGATTTCTGAGTTCTCACTAGGCTTTGATTGACCATCTCACATGAGTAATCGCCTTGACACTATGATAGCGAGCAAGATGAGACTTAACGATCGTGTCGTATAATTGAGGTTTTCAAATGATCGCCTTTGTGCTTTGAGATGCGAGGAAGGTTAATATGTATAACTAAGAGTCGCCTTAGCTTGGAGGCTTGAGATCAGAGTTGATATATTATGAAAAAGTATATCCAAATTTCATAATAAGCTTGTTTTAAGCTAAACGTGTAAACTGCAAGAAGACATTTTGGAGAGTGACTTCTGGTGGTACGCAGGTTAGACGCTTTGAGAGTGACTGGACTTAGGTTCATATGATGTTTAGAGTGTGACATGCCCAAATTAAGTTGGAGTTCCATCATAGCATGTATTCATACTACATGTGGTTTGAGATGACCTCCTAGGAAAAGTGACTGAATGGGTCCCTGTTTCATTACTGTGTGAGCCCATATTATTTCTTATACCCTTTGGGACTCTGGACTTTGTCATGAGGTGTAAGCTTGATGACGCTAGTTTAGCATACTTCCAATGGTCATGCATGATTCGGTCTATCGGATAGGAAAGTTGTCAAGACCAAGCTGATTGGCAAGAGAGGTCGAGGAAGAAATAAGTTGGTAACGCACTTATATTCTATGGTTCATAGCCCAGGAGACTAGGTCGAAATGTGTTTCACTAGTTATAAACATAGATACATATTTGAGTAGGTCGAGCATACTCTATTTATTTCATTGAGGGATTTAGAGATGCTTGATTGGGTACGACTACTTGATTTGGGGTACGCAACGAGCTATTGAGTTGTAGGGTTATGTTAGTTTGGTGATAACTTAATATAACTCTTCTCGCCTATGCTTTCTCGCTTGGTTGTACACTTCATTTCCTGTATGAAGGGATTGGTGTGAGATTGAGAAATTATATGATGATGAGATTCGAGGAGATCGAGTCAAATATGTATGAGTGGGAGATGTTGGAAATTGGATCGGGTTTAAGACCCTTGACCTAAATGTCATCCATATTTAGTTGGATGTCTCCACAATTTGAGTGAGATTAAGTTTCCTAGTTGGACTGGGATTCTATCTTGAGTAGGAATATATATTTTTAATCCTTATCAAACAAAGTGCGTGAATGAACGTAATTCTCCCAAAACTCTCTCCATACATCTCCTAAAATTTTTCTCTACATGCTTCCTTGGAGCATCAACATAGACTCTAAGGATTTGAGGTGTGTAATTGAGTGAATAACTCTAGTAGTTATTCACCATCGATGAGACAGATATGTTCGTGGTTCGATCAAAAGAAGGCTGGTAGACGAACTAGATTTGGGTACATGGATTGACAATCCGCTGCGTATAGGTATATTCGATCCACATTAATTATATGAATAATTGATTCATATTATATTTTTTATTAATTTTCTAATAGTATTTATGAATATGAAGGTTAATAAGTGGCTAACAAAGGATCTGCCACTTGTCAGATAGAACAAGTGAATCTCTTATGTTTTCATAGTTCGTGCTCGGAAGACCTTGGCCAAGGCAGAGTGAATATCAGAAAAGGGTTTATGATGATTCCTTAAGAGTCACTGCAAGTTGAAATGAAATCACAAATATAGAGTCAATTAGGGTTTTATTATTATCCATGCCCTAGACTCAATCGGGAGATTAATTGATAGAATGACCTTACATGCATGGTTCTCATAACTGGAATAGGATTGCTTGCTATTTCACCTAAGATTGGTTTGTTGTGATTACTCACTAGGTGTTTTCACGGATAATGAGGTTCTAAGAAATAAGGAGTTTATTCCTAGCAGATTAATTAATTGGATTAATTAATCAAAATAATTATTATTCATAAGTTACAAATGTTGCAAGCCCACTACTAGCTTAGAAGTGAACTGAAAGGGCCACGCACAATTTGGAATGGAACATCTCTAGTCTATAAATCATCCAAGGGATTGGATATAATTAATTAATTAGATTAATTAATTAAAGGATTAAATTAATTTAAAGAGTTGAATTAATTATTTAATTAAATAGTAGGACTATTTAATTGGACCTAATGAGATTAGGAATCCAATTTGAGTGAATAAATTAATTGATTGAATCAATTAATTTTGACTTGGACTAATTTAATTAATTGGATTAATTAAATGAACTTGGAGAAGAACAAGCACAAGTTTAATTAGGCTTGTTGAAAGTCCACTTGAAAATAAGAGAAATTAAATATGTGAATAAGATTTACTTATTTAAATAATATATGATATTATACATATGAATATATTGGATAAATTCATAGCTTGGAAAACAAGACAAAATGAGCAAATGTTGCCCTAATTTTGCAAGCAAAATTCGGCCATAATAAAAAAAAAGGAAATTTTTTTTTTGTGCATGTGTTATATTTTGTTAAGGAAAGTGAGACTTTTTCCATACAAACTAATTACCATGTGAGGATGAAATTAGGGTTGCCCTAATTTTTGTAGCCTTCTTATATATATATGATATATTGAAGACAAAATTTATCTATCCAACACTCTTGTAATTTTCGGCCATAGCAAGAATTAGAAGAAAAAATGTTTTCTTCATTTTGTCTTCCTTTTCTCTTCTCCTGTATTGATCAAGTGCATATTTTAATTATTCTTCTTTTACAAGTTAAATTAAGAATAATTCAAAAAGAATTCATCCCCGTTAACTTGAGCATGCGCTAAGGCCCCTCCTGTGCGCTAGCTCGTTGATGAGAGTTTTTCAGCCCGGATAAAATTAAAATAATAGCCAATGAATGGGATGCAAGTTGGCAAAGCAAAATGGAAGACCAAACAGTGAAAGTCGTCGGTCGAAGCCATACGACGGCGGACGGGGCGACGATAGCTTTTGGCTATCATACAGGTGTTGATGTCAATTATGTCTCTGAAGGATTAATACCTACACGGTATTATTCTAAGGCTACTCAAATTATTATAACTGCTAATAAGCAACCATTGATAGTTAATTACAACCACTTTCATTATGGTTAAAAACCTATCTACTGCAGTAATTTTGGGAACTCCATTTTTCCAAATAATTTTCCCGATCAATAAAGTTCATCAAACTGGTCTTTTTACCAATATGAAGGGGCATGAATTATTAAAAAAATTGATTTTAATATTCTGGAGTTAATTTCTAATTTTGGAATATTTGAAAATTTGTTTTTTACAAAATTAAATAAGATGCCTAATTTTCGAAAAATGTAAAAGTAAACAACTCGGTAAATTTATATGCTTTCAATTCATGTGATGAATGTGATTGACATGTATGTTGGGATGATCATAGAGCCTTGGACCATTGTGAGTGGTTGTTTTTATTTTCTTTGGATTTTAATTCGGGGCCTACGAGCCTCTTATTCAATTCGATGTAATTGTACCTTTATTTTCTGTAAGAGAGTAGAATTTAGGGGTAATGTTTTCTTTCTTTTGTAATTGGAGGACGAAAGAAGAAAAGACCATGGAGGCTTGAGATCCAAGGCCCATGTATGCATAGGATGCATAAATGTAATAGTATAGGTTATCATTTTATTACCCTTAGATTGACCTAGACCTAATTTTGGCTCAATTGGGTCGCATAGGTAAGGGCTATGATCATCCCTTTTATTTTAGTATGTACTAGATGCATGCTAGGGTTTATTTAATTTTTGCGCACATGTGATGAAATGCATTAAATAAACCAACCAATTAAATTGATGAGGTCTTGGCAATAAACAAACCCCACTTAATTTTTCAAAAATTAAGTTAAAGAATTTTTATGAAAAATTCTATTTCAATCAAATGTGGACAAGTTGAGTAGGACTCATCGATCCATGCCTACTATAAAAAATAAGTGACATGACGATGCTACCACATTCTGTCATCGACCATGAGTCGTGGGATGACTTAATAGAGGAAAGTTGTGATCACTCACTAAGCATAGAGATGCCCGTGGAACGAACTCGTCTCTACCTCGGCCATGAGTTGTGGGAGGTTTAGATGCTCCATTTACATGGATGTTTGATAGGTCTTGATTGACATTTAGTACCATATGGACTCATAAAATTGGGGCATATGGGAAAAAGTGAGGTAAAATATCTTGAGGGTTATATAGTGATATAATCATTAAAGAGTTAACCACCTTTCGGTGCATTTCATGGGCTCATAAAATTAGGATGTGGAATGCACTAACTGAACCTCAAGCCCACTAGGAAATAAGATTTCCCAAATGTTCATTAGGGGTGATGGAATTCGAATAAAAAAATGGGAGATATATATGATTAAAGACCTTATTATAAATGAAATGTATTTATAATAGTTTACTCATTTTCTGCTATCGTCTATTATAGATCCACTTTTGAAATGGCTAAAAATCCTATTGCATCCATACTTGACGTAAACAAACTCACTGGTCCAAATTTTGTCGATTAGCTAAGAAACCTCAAGATTGTGTTGTAATTTGAAAAGAGAGCACACACACTTGAGACTTCTCCTCCGGCAGGGCCACCGGAGAATACAACTGAGGAGGATCTTGCAGAGTATCAGCAACAAGTCGATGATGATCTGCAAGCCCGGTGCTATATGATGGCATCGATGTTAAACGAGTTGCAGAGGCAACACGAGGTTCATGCGCATGCATATGATATCTATGTTCACTTACAAGAGTTGTATGGTTAACATACTAGGCAAGCGAGATACCAGATCTCGAAAGAGCTTTTTAGGATCTTTATGACGAAGGGCTCTTCAGTTCATGATCATGGGCTGAAAATGATAAGCCTGATAGGAAAGCTCAAGACCCTTGGAGACGTTATGAACAACAAACTCTATGTGGATCTCATCCTGCAGTCTCTGCCAACATCATTTGAATCCTTTATTGTGAACTTCAACATGCATAAGATGGAGACCAACATTACTGAGCTGGTCAACATGTTGAAGACGGCTGAATCTACCATGAAAATGGAGAAGTCGGTCTTGATGATTGGATCCTCATCCAATTCGAAGTCTACAAAGCCCAAGAAGAAGGGAGGAAAGGGGAATGATTTCTCTAAATCCAAAAGATTCAAGGCCAAGGGTGGAGTCTCAAAGGTCTCTAATAAGTCCAATGACAAATGCTACCATTACGACAAAAAATGGGCATTGGAAGAGGAACTGCAAGGAGTTTCTTGCAAGCCTGAAGGGTTCAGGTATTTACTTTATTGAAGTTAACTTATCAATTAACGGTGCTTCTTGGGTATTGGATACCGACTGTGGCTCACGTCTATGCAATGATTTGTACGTGATGTCGGGAAGCAGGAAGCTAAGTAGAGGAGACACAATCCTGCGCATGGGGAATAGAGCAAGAGTTGTTGTATTAGTCATAGGAACTGTGTACTTAGCTTTAGATAATGGTTTTAAGTTCGTTTCAAACAATTGTTTTTACGTACCATAATTTCCCAAATTTTTACCACACTTAGATAACATGTATATAAATGTAACCATATCATATAATTGCTAAAAATCATGGATATAGCTTTCCAAGTTCAGCTCTCTTCACGACATACTGAAACAGATTGTTTCCTACCGTGACAGTTTTGCACACTTCATGACATTAATGGTTTTGGCACCATTAAGTATATTCGATCACTCCAAAATTTTCACCATACTTAGATAACATATATAAGGAGATAACTAGGTCATAATATTACCAAAAATAATGGATTTAGCTCCCTTAATTCAGTTTCCTTCACAGCACACCAAAATAGATTTTGCTATTTTGGCAGTTTGAGTGTTTCTACAATATCATTCTCTATTTCAATTTCCAACTAATAAAACATCATTCCAATACTCTTAACTCATATATGGTCATGTAAATGGTAATAATTATAGGTTTTATTCAACATACCATACACTTTTGAAGCCTAAAACACAAGAAAATAGTAAGATGACAGTTTCTGCCACAAGTATTTCCTATTAAGTGTTTGTCATTCAAAACCCTTTCTTTGTGCACCAAAGTCTAACTAAAAACTTACTAGCACCTTTATAAGAGATATTGAAAGCTTAATAAACAATAAAACCATTCATAATAATCTGAAAACTAAATGCAAAACCGTAGATAAGTGTTACCTATGCAGATTTTGAGGTTAACTTGATGGTAATCACTTCTCCTTTGCTTTTCTTGCTTTTATTTCGACTTGAAATCAATTTGGATCACTTGGAGACCTTAAGGTGTGTGTTTGGAAGATGAAAATGGCTGAAATGAGGGTCTGGTCATTTCTTAAGGGTGAAGGGTTTGAGGTGTTAGCTTGAGATGTTAGCTTAAGCTTAATAAGAAAGCATGAGGTGGCAAGTAAATAGAAAATTCTGATTTTCTCCCTTATCTTGCAGCCCTAATCTTGTGTGTCTTATCTATTTTTATTTGGTTGCAACCTATCTTAGTCACTATTCATTTCCATAGTTATTTCCTATGTCCGTTCATTCGATCTCCAAACCGATTCACATCCGATTCTTAACGAAATATCAAGTTTGCATTTCTAAAATTATATGCATATATGGGCCTTGTAATAGGACACTTAAATCACATTATATCATGTCTAATATCCCAAGTATGTTAATTTACAAATATATACTTTTGAAATAACTTGATCAAATCAAATTAAACCGTATAAGCTTACTAGTAACACTTTTAACACTTCCAAAATTATAACCTATATATCCCATCTATATCTAATATTGATCCACCTCATTTTCTTCTTATTTCAATATAAAATCAACTACTTAGATTAGAAAATTCAATAACTAATACCGGGCAAGAGCTTCAGAATTAAGTTTAATATTCAAGAATGTCGTATAAAATGAAATAAATTATGCAATGTCAATAGAAATGCAATTAGCATATAAAATTAACACGTAATGCATGAATCATATTTGGCCATGTGAGTAGTAAGAGGTTCGGGTATCACATACATCATCTTCTAGAAAGAAAATTTTAGTTCATCATATATGAATATAATTTCAAGAAATACATAAGAAATAACATTGAAATTGTTCACCAATTTGTAAAGTGAGAGGAATGGGGGAAACTCTCCTTGTCTCGAAGAATGACTTCTTCATCTTCAAGAATGGCTCTTTTTCTCACCAAGAATGGCTCATTCTATCCAGCATGCCTTCTTCTGTCTAGAATACCCTCTCCTATCTAAGAATGCCTTTGGAGGCTCTTTAGGATCCTAAAAATCAGATTGGATATGCCCTAAAGAGGGCCAAAATCCCATTTTTCCCCTTTTATCCGCGTGGCATTGCCTAGGTGCTGATTGGATAGTGCCTAGGCACTGTACATTATGTCCAATACCAGTTTCTACAACACCTACAACCTCTTTCAATCAATTTTTCATAGTCTTTCCCATTGAAATTTAAGGAACTGGATTTAATGGCTAACATAAAAGTTGTAGATCTATCTCTTGGATTTCTAATGGATCAAGAATAAAGTCAATATGATATTGGAGCAAAGACTTATGATTGAAATACAAACATTGCCATTAGTAGCAGCACAATGCGGGTTCTTTCAAATTTTCAACCAAGTTTTTGTTTCTTTCCATTTTCTTCTCATTTCTCCATTACTAATAAGATTTCAAACTAAATACATTAAAAGTAATATAAACACATGAAAAAAAAACAAATGTTAATCAAAAGACATATGAATTGTTAGCATAAAACCAACTTATCAAATACCCCCAAACTTGAAGTTTTGTTTGTCCTCAAGCATCAAACATGAATTCTCAATAACAACCCCTCTATGAATTAGGTAACTAAAGTTAAGAAATTTTTTTTTCTAACATCTCATCTCAAAAGAATAGAAAAATATACCAAGTTTACATGTTAACTTGCATATTGGTTTCACTTAACTTCATGGTCTTGTGTGTGTGAGTGTGAAAGTAGTAGTTTATCAACTTTGATTTATTATCCGTATAGGTTTATAAAGCTAACTACTCATATTTGATCCATTTTTGAAGTGCTTACCAAACTCCGTAGGCTTTATTTCACACCAATCTCCACTAATGTAGGTAGATCATAGCATCAAAGATAAAAAAGACTTCCAAAGCTTGTATTGTGAGGCTTGGGCAATGGTGGGAATATATAAAAAATTGTAGCTAAAAATTACCCATTTTACACAATCATACTAGAACCTTTACGAATGAGCACCAACTTCTTCATCAATCCCTTCATTTTTCTTTATTGAACATCCCTTTTTTCTTCTTTTTGATCTTGGATTACCCCCAAATTTATTTCTTTTGTTGTATGCAATGGGGGTCTATTTGTTTTAGATAGATCAAATCATACACCTCCATTCATAATCTCTTCATTTTTATCCTTTTTCAATCTTTTCATTCACTTTATTTTTGTTTTTTTTCTTTCTTTTAACTTGAATACAACAATTCATTCAACAATGATTGTGTAAATGATAAAAAGGGTGAAAAAATTGGAGTTTTTCATAAAGTTCGATAATGTGTGTGGGATGTCTAAAGAATTATTTCAATAGCCTCAAGAGGGGACACTGAGGAATAATTCAAGTATAGGTTGGCTTCAAAGGCTCAAACGTTCCAAAAATAGCCTAAATCGTCTCCTTAATACTATGCCACCTTGGATTTCACCTCGACTAGTGATCAAACAAGTTCTAGAGGTTGGTGGGATCATTTAAGAAATAATTAGACCTTATAAACTATCTCTAAACAATTAAAAATGTAACTCAACAAACTTGTAACACCCCTTAACCTAACTGCAGAACCTAAAAAAACTGATACAGTTAAGTCAATAAATATTAACTTTTTATCAATACTAGGGTTATGGTTTTAATAAAAGTTCCCCTTTTTGGCTATAAAAGAAAGAACTCGAATTCATTTTTTGTTTCATTTTGTTTTAAACACTCCATATATATAAATCAAAACTGAGTACATACTTGTTCATTCAATCTCAAGTATTAGCTGTATTATGTCTCATTTATTATGGCTTTCCTATACCGGTGTTTTAACCTCAAGTATTTGCCGCCATTTGTTGGGTCCGCCGGTCCCTCCCGCATTCCTTGCCTACCCGGCCATCAATCAAGTACCATACTTTCTTTTCAAAAACCTAATTATATTCTTAGTAGTATCATGTTTCATGAACCATGAATGCATCAAATATTACATCATTTGAAAAATAATGACAATCACATTAAAACAAGAAAAATATTATATGATTCTTGTGATATAGTAAATGAAAGTTTCAACTTACCTCGGATCCGCTTTATGCTAAGTGAAAAGGTCAATTTCTTTGGAAGATAGGATGTGTTAAAAGCAAAACATAATCAAATCATGTACCTTTTAATATCCTTTTAATAAATCACATAATCTATTATGATTAAAATCATATATACTTTTCAATCTTTTGTAAACAATCCCAAATCAATTACATGTCCTAAAAAACAATGCATACTCTATATTTTACTACTAATTTAAGACGTTAAATATTAGGGCAGCCATTAAATCACTAATAATTCAAACATAAATATTAGGGCAACCCCCAAGACATGTGTCATACCCAATCCTCACATTACTCACTTGGCCAATGTGATTCATGCATTACATGTTACTTATATGCTATTTTGCATTAACATTTACATGGCATCTGATATAGCATTCATAATCGTTAGACCTCTAATGCCATCACATGATGTTAGTGGTTGAAATCTTATAACCTAATTAAGAAATTCAATATTTAGATAAGAGAAAGAATAGATTGGTCAATCTATTGGATATTTGTAGGTTATATGTTATAATTTTAGAAGTAACTAATGGTATTACTAGTAAGCTAATATATTTCGATTCAACTAGATCAAGGTGTTTTAAAGGTATACATCTATAAACTAATAATACTTGGCATATTAAACATGATATAATTTGATTTAAGTGTCATATTTCAAGGTCCATATATTTATATGATTTTAGAAATGAAAACTAGACAATCTATTTAAGAATTTGATGTCAATCGATTTAAAGATCGAATGAACGGTTAAGAAATTAAGGTAGAATTTATTATCCGATCATACGAAAAATAAAATAGGTTGTAAATAAAGAATAAATGCTGAGAAACACCAGAGTAGAGCTGTATAAGTTGTGTATAATATCAGATTTAAACCACCATTTGACACCTCAAGCTTTGCCACCTCATGCTTTCTTATTAAACTTAAGCTAACACCTCAAACCCTTCACACTTAAGCCATGACCAGACCCTCATTTCAATAATTTTCAGCTTCCAAACACACACCTTAAGGTCTCCAAGTGATCCAAATTGATTCCAAGTTGAAATAAAAGCAAGAAAAGCGAAGGAGAAGTGATTACCATCAAGTTTAACCTCAAAATCTGCATATGTAACATTTATCTATGGTTTTGCCTTAGTTTTCAGATTATTCTGAATGGGTTTACCATTTATTAAGATATAAATATCTCTTATAAAAGTTTTAGAAAGTTTTTAGTTAGACTTTGGTGCGCAAAGAAAGGGTTTTTGATGATAAACACTTAATAGGAAATACTTGTGGCAAAAACTGTCACCTTACTGTTTTCTTGTGTTTTAGGCTTCAAAAGTGTATGGTATGTTGAATAAAACCTATAATTATTACCATTTACATGCTCATATATAATTTAATATTATTGGAATGAATTTTGATCGGATATAAATTGAAATAGAGCATGATATTGGAGAAACACTCAAACTGCTAAAGTAGCAAAATCTGTTTTAGTGTGCTGTGAAGGAGACTGAATTAGGGGAGCTAAATCCATGAGTTTTGGAAATTATATGGCATGGTTATATGTTTTTATATATTAGCTAAGTGTGGCAAAAAGTTTAGAGTGAATAAATACACCTAATGATGCTAAAATTCCTATGAAACTTAATGTGACAGCGAGGAAAATAGAAGATGAAAATCTGTTCCATTTTACTTATTGGCATGTTTCAACATATCTATGGTAAAATTGATGTTTAGCATTTAGAGAACTATTATAAAAGTTATAACACATCAATTAGGTGATTTTATCATAAATTTAAGATGAGAAATCAAGGTACTTAGGAGATTGTATTAGGTTTTAGTCCCTAAGTAGTAAAGTTTGATTGTTACATAGTTAAATTAAAATTCAAGGTCCTTGTATAGGATTTAGCATAATGAACTTGTTGATTCAAGAAAGTGATTGATATCTCCTATTTTTACAGATTATTCACACCTATGGTTGGGGAGTAACACCTAAGAAACTAAGAAGTAAGATACGACCGATTAAAGGTAAGTGAAAATCCATTTGCAACTACAATGCATGGACATAATATTTCTTGCCTTATCTATATTAAATGTGATCCTTGTGCATTGATGAGTGCATTATGAGTATTATAAATATCTTATAGTGCATACGTTGCTTGGGTGATGGGACATGGGATTCGTTATATCATTGAACATCTCATTCATCAGCATTTACATGTGCTCACAATTGAGGTTTTGCATGGTTGATATTATTTTCAGAAAGAAAATATTTTGATTGACCACAACTAGTGTACCAAGGCATGCGAGGCGTGCTTATGTGATATTTTGGGGCGCCGCAAGTGTTACTTCTGAGAGGATCATAGGGGTTGATAGGGGGTGTGCCCTTATTGACTCCGCTAGTGGGAAAACTTCTAGAGGATCATAGGGGAAGACAGGGGGTGGACCTCTGGTGATCCCAGGAGATGGCCCCTAAACTCAGTTAATTTATTTATGGCCATGTGATTATTGATATTGTTTAGAGCTCTATCAAGTGCATAGTAGGTAGGCCAAGGGCCAGTGATGGAAAATGATTCTGAATGAACTGTTTTGGTTCAGGAGCATGCATGCCTGATGTAATGCCCAATTATCTCCTACTTAGCCAATAATAAGCATCTTGCATGAATATGCATCTAATCAATGTGCATTACCGGATTATGGCATAGAAATAGCATGATTGCACGAACATGAATAATTATTACTATATGCTCCAATTATGCTTTAACATCATTAGTATATGAAATATGAGATCAAACTTTTGTTTCTTGATTTAACATATTTCTTAAGTGCCTTTTTACAGTGAAAAGTTTGGTATTTTAATTAAGGAAGACTGATGTGTTGAATGGCCATGAAATAAATTATTCGTATTGCTCCATACTTGTTACATTCTAAAGTGATTATTTGCCTAAATATTTGCTTGAAATATGTTACATTTGGCTAAGAACTAAAAGTATGCAAAATAGGGCAATTTGATTGGTTGGTTGACTAGGTTGCATGAAATCATTCTAAACCGCATTGCACTTGATTATAACACCAAAGCATCAATTTTTGTCATCTCCTTAGCCCATGAACATAGATTTTGGCATGAGAAAACACCAAGCATGATGCAACCAATCATCACCCTCCACTTACCTCTCTTTGAAAGGTCAAAGAGATCATTTTCATCCATATTTCTTGTGGAAGCACCTCAAAAATGACCAGCCCTTATTCTCCTAAGTTTCTCCCAAATTTATACACTCTCATACTCACAAAAATTTAATTCAATCCATAGGAATTCATAGAACATAAACTAGAACAAGTTCCACCCTTTTTAAGCATAAAAACCGTTGATTTTGAAGCCTAATTCCAAGTTAGTCAAAGTATATTCTTTTTCAATGTTTCTTATGATGAATTTGTAGTATCTTGGATGGTTACATATTTTAGTATATTTTTGTATGATTGAAAACTTAAGTAAGTTACACTTGAAGTCAAAACAAACCTAGTTAAACTGGTTTTTAGAAAAATTGATAGTCTTGTGAAATATGCTTAATTTACTTATTTCTATTAATCTTGTAACACTTATATTGTGTTTGGAAGTTCCTTTGAATGATTGAAAACAATACCAATTAGTTTTCTTAATTGAAGGGTACAATCAATTTAAGTTATAACCGAATTTACGTCATGTTAATTTAGATTGTGTGCATGTTTTAGGGGCTTCCCTAATAATTATGTTTGAATTATTAGTTATTTAATGGCTGCCCTAATATTTAATGTCTTGAATTAGTAGTAAAATATGGAGTATGCATTGCTTTTAAGGTTATGTAATTGATATGAAATTGTTTACAAAAGATTGAAAAGTGTATATGAACTTTAACTAGAATAGACTAAATGATTTATAAAAAGGATATTAAATGGTACATGATTTGATTATATTAGGCCTTTAACACATCCTATCTTCCAAAGAGATTGGTCTTTTCACTTGCCACAAAGTGGACTTGAGGTAAGTTGAAACTTTCATTTGTTGTATCACAAGAATCATATAATGTTGTTCATGTTTTAATGTGATTGTTATTATTTGTCAAATGATGTAATGTTTGATGCATTTATGGTTCATGAAAAATGACACTATTAAGAATATAATAAGATTTTTGAAAAGGAAGTATGGTACTTGATTGATGGTCGGGTAGAAAAGGGACGCGGGAGGGACCGGTGGACCCAACAAATGGTGGCAAATACTTGAGGTTGAAAAACCGGTATAGGAAAGCCACAATAAATGAGATAGAATACAGCTAATACCTGAGGTTGAAAGACCAAGTATGGAAACCCCGTATTAGTTCTCTTATTGGCCGATCATTATGAACAGGTTTCGAAAACCATGGTCTATCGCTATTAGTTAGGTACCACACTTCAAGGGCCCTAAAGAATGATTTATGAATGAAAGTTATTAAATTGAATATTGCATTTAATCATTTATGTGATTTGTATGTATGCTATTTGTTATTGCATCAGTTTCACCTTACTGAGCCTTTAGCTCATTAGATTCATGTGATGCAGGTGGAAATGTACAAGTTTAGAGGTTGACTGAGTCTCTAGAGCGGCCGGACAGAGATTTGTTCGTATGCCATGCTTCGAGCTGTTTGGTATCATATTTTGAAAACTCTATTTTGTTTTTAAATAAGTTGCTCTGTTATGGTTTTCTAAACAAATGTAGTCAGTTTTGATATATGTATATGGTGTGTTTAAAATGATTCAAGCTCTTTCTCTTATAGCTCAAAATGAGAACTTTTATTAAAACCATAACTCTAGTATTGATGAAAAATTAACATTTATTGACTTAACTGTATCAACTTGTTTAGGCTCTGCAGTTAGGTTAAGGGGTGTTACACCTGGTGTGATTTCATAGATATGCATCGCATATATGTTAGATTATCGCCTCAGCATGCATGATTTTCACTTATTGAGCGTGTTAGCTCACGTAGTTCATGCATTGTAGGTAAGCATGGTGAGACTTGAGACCTCTAGTTATTAGTAACCTTATCCTGTATATTACTTTCAAAACTCTATTGTAAATGAGTCTGAGTTTTGTGATGATTTTGATAGACCTTTTTTTCGTTCAAATAACTATCTATCTATATACAGTATTACAGGATGTTAAAACACTTTACATTATTAGTGTTATGTCAAACTGACTAGCTAGAAAAAAAATGTTATACACATGCATACATGCACAAATTATGTTGCACAGGTTATTTATATACATATGTATACATATTTTTGGGAGGTTGTGACAGAGTGGTATCAAAGCCCGGTTTGTGGTTCTATAAACTGTCTATGTATATGATCTTTGAAACTGGTGGAGCACAACCATGCTAGTAAGTTTTATTTGTTGTATAATTTATTTTGTATTTAATGATTAATATTGGCCATGTGTTTTAAGATATTGTATAAAGTAATGTTGAGGCAAAGTCATCAATAATAATAGGTATAAAATTTATCTTTGATATTCTATCTTTGGAGCTACATATTCTCTAATATCTGCTAAGTATGTAATAAGACTGGATAGGGTACTTGATATATATATGAGGTCAGTTTCAATGTTTTAATTCCTTCTGGAGGTTCAAGATCAACTAATTAGATTTTAAGGGCTCTAGGTTAATTTTGTTATATTGCTAGGATTATGATATAATCTTTTATATTGATTGATTTATTGAGAATTATACATTATAGATTATTTCAGGATTATTAAGACTTTTAAATTCTAGGTGATGAAAATTTAGAAATTTTATGGAGACTATAGAAGGAAAAATATTACTATTTACAGAAAATAAAGAAGATTGTCAAATTATAATTTTCTACAATTACCATGAAAGAGAGTAGTAAGACAGAGTTATTATTGATTTTGGGTTGTGTTAAAATTTTTAGAAATGACCAAGTTTACTATAAATCTATTTATGTGATCTTAGATCTCTTGATACATATTGAAAAGAAGTTTTCAGGAATGCTATTGACTAACAAATTGATTTTATCCTGATATAGATGTAAGAATAAATCAAATCTCTCTTTTAGTTTATCATATACACCTATTGAAATTCGATGAACCTTGAGAGATATTGTTATAATATTGAGCAAGGCATTAAGCTCTAGTGCTTCTCCTAAACAAGCTCCACTTCATATTCACCTAGAGGAAAGATGAATCTTGAGTTTATTTATTATTTATTACAAATGAATTGAGTAATAATTTATAATGAGTACAAAATTTTCATACTAAGGTTTATTTGATAAATTAAGAAGAGCTACTGTGTAATGCCCAATTATCTCCTACTTAGCCAATAATAAGCATCTTGCATGAATATGCATCTAATCAATGTGCATTACCAGATTATGGCATACAAATAGCATGATTGCACGAACATGAATAATTGTTACTATGTGCTCCAATTATGCTTTAACATGCATTAGTATATTAAAGGATCAGTTTGATTCTGATGGGACCTAGGGTTACATCTTGCATGATTTAACCAATTGTGGGTCAGTTGCTAGATTGGAGGAGGTTCACATGCATTCTGTTTGAATGTGCTCAACTATTCCAAAAGGAATTTTAATTAGGTCTAAGGTATTTTAGGTGTTGCATGAATGAGAAATGACCTATATTCCTATCACCACCACTCAATTAGGGTATATAGTCAAACCCTCAAAGAAACCCACTTTCAATGGTGCCCCTTTTAAGTTGGTTGTCCCCAGTTATAGCTGCACTCGAGTACCCTAATTTCAACTCACACTTATATCATGCATGAGTTAAAAAATAATAAATATCTAGAAAATGTATATATACATACCAACAAAATTTTCATCCTCCTCACCATTTCTTTTTTTCCCTTTTTTTAATCTTACTTAATGGGGAAAAAATCATGAACGTCACTTTTGACTCTCATATGATGAATTTTTGTTAATACTTATTTAATCTTATAATTAATTTATTAGATCTAGTGCTACAAAATAATTAAAAATTACGGTTAGGTCAAAATGTATTTTTTTCTTTTTATTCAATAAGTATTGCATGACCGAATAATTTAAGGAAGAGTGTACCATGATGAAGGTCCTTTGCTATAAATTACTCATCGGGTTGTCAGAGCAGACAGAAGGTCCAGCCTCAGCCAACGGGATTTCCATTGCGGTATCAGTGGTGTTTTGTGGTTCTTGAACTTCTTCAAGTTCCACGACTTACCTATTTCTATCCAATAGAAACTCCTCCTCTAAGAAGGTGATGTTCCTCGAAACAAACACCTTTTGTTATGAGGTGTTGTAGAAATAGTATCCAATAGACTCCTTTGGATACCCTATAAACTTGCATAAATTGTATCTCATATCCAATATATCTCCCACTTGCTGCTTCACGTAAGCAGCACACCCCCATACCCTAAGTTATTTGTAGGAGGGTAACTTGCCACACCACATCTCATATGGTTTTTTGGGCACGACTATTGATGGCACTCTATTCAAAAGATATGCCATCGTCTCTAAGGCATAACCCCATAATGAAAAAAGTAATGTAGTGAAGTTCATCATAGATCAAACCATGTCTAACAGAGTTCGATGTCTGCACTCAGCAACTCCATTGAGCTGGGGAGTAGCAGGTGGAGTCCACTGCGAGAGAATTCCATTCTCTTTTAGATAACTCAAAAACTCGGCACTCAAGTACTCACCTCCTCAATATGATCTAAGAGCCTTGATACTTAGTCCAGTTTGTTTATCTACTTCATGTTTAAACTCCTTGAACATTTCAAAGGCTTCAGACTTGTAGCTCAAAAGGTACACATAACCATACCTAGATAAGTCATTGGTAAAGGTTATGAAGTAGTGAAAATTCCCTCAGGCACTAACACTTAGTGGCCCACAAACATCTGTGTGGATCAAAACCAACATATTCTTTGCACATTCCACTTGTCCAGCAAATGGAGACTTAGTCATTTTTCCTCTAAGACATGATTCACATGTTGGCAGTCCTTGCTCTCCCCTAAGGTCAAGCAATTATGCCAACTTGTCAATCCTCTTTTCAGAAATATGACTTAGTCTAGTGTGCCAAAGTGTAAGGGAATTTTGGTTATCTAATTTTCTCTTACTTTGTTATATATACATAATTGGTTTTTGGGGAGTAAGTGTGTACAAACCATTTGTTAATGCACCATAAAAGATCAATGAAGAATTTCTAAAAATGGAACAACTTCCATCTTTTATTAAAAAACTAAAACCTTCTCTATCCAAAATTGGAATTGAGATAATATTCATGCTTAGGGATGTTAAAATTATCATGCAACTAAACTTGACAGCAAGAAAATATGAAAATGTGAATCTGTCACATTTGATCACTTAGCATGTTTCAACCTAGACATGTTGCTATTGACTGTTAACAATTAGGAACATGTTATTAGATTTATAATACTTCAATTACATGATGTTTGCATGTATTTAAGATGAGAAATTGAGGTATTTGAGGGGCTATATTGGGTTCTAGTTTGTGAAAGCTTGATTGTTAGCTTATAACTTGGTGTTTAAGGTCTAGTATGAGATTTTGTGCTTTCAACTTGCCAAATTGGGAATGGTGCTTGATGTTGGGTAATATTATAGACTATTTTACATCTAAGGTTGGAGAGGAATACTAAACAAATTTAGACTAAGCCACCAACCAAGTGAAAGGTAAGTAAAGATTTATTTGCAACCACAATGCATAGACATAGTAGATGTGTGAATTATATGTAATATCATAAATCATATGTGCATAGTAGAGGGCTCTCCATTGAGCATACATACATGGGCATTGTCATTGGCACGTGCATGCATCATATACGAGCATTGTGATAAATCTTGCATTGCACGACATGATTCTGAGAAAGAAAAATATTTTGCTGACCACTACTATTGCACCGAAGCATGCATGGATTTGCATGGTTTTATGCATGGATTTGCAGGTTCGCGTGCATGGATTTGCATGCGTATGAGTATGCATGGATTTTCATGCTTATATGATTATTGGCCATTGGATTATGACGGTATACAAGCTCTTTTCCGGTGCATGGGATAGTAGCGTTGGTCAGGGGCTCAAGAAAGAAATGATTTTGAGAGAAATATTTTGATGCATAAAATTGCATTGTGGGCATAGCATTTTGAGATGCATGACTTGATATTGTGGATTATTCTTTGACATGCATAATCTTTACTTGCTGAGCGTTAGCTCATATAGTTTATGCATTGTAGGTGAGTCTGGTGATACTGGATACCATGGACTTATTGGGCAAGCTGTTGGGGTTCCTACAGGTTTTGAGGATCAGTGTACATGGATGATGACCTGTTGGGTTGATTGTTAACTTATTTGATTTTATAGTCTATTGTATTAGGTTTTTTGGATTTATACTATGTGTTACTTTTATAACTTTTCTGTACACGGGTATATAAATATTATGATTGTTATGGGTCCTCTGCAGGTATATATATTAGTCTGTGAGTGGGAAAATGTTTATTATTTATTAATATATTACAGGAAAATAAATAATAATAATGCATGCACACAGGCTCTATCATGTTAAATTATACTATATATATATAGTTGTATAGTAATGGGGGTGTTACAGAGTGGTATCAGAGCCCAGTTTGTGGTTCTGTAGACTGTCCGTGTACATGACCTTTGAAACTGGTGGAGCACAACCATGCCAGTAAGTTTTATTTGTTGTATAATTCATTTTGTATTTCATGAATAATATTTGCCATGTGTTTTAAGATTTTGTATAAAATAATGTTGAGGCAGACTCATCATTAGTAACAGGTACAAACTTTATGGTTGGTATTCTATCTTTAGAGCTACATATTCTCTATTATCTACTACGTATGTAATAAGACTGGATAGGGTACTTGATATATATATATATATAAGGTCAATTACAATGTTTTAATTCCTTCTGGAGGTTCAAGATCAACTAAATAGATTTTAAGAGTTGTAGGTTAATTTTGTTATATTGGCTAGGATTATGATATAACCTTTTGTGTTGATTGATTTATTGAGAATTATGCATGGTGGATTATTTCAGGATTATTAAGATTTTTAAATTATAGGTGATGAAAATTTAGAAATTTTATGGAGGCCATAGCAGGAAAATGTTTACTATTTGTAGAAAATAAGGAAGATTGTCAAATTATAATTTTCTACAGTTACCGTGAAAGAGAGTTGTAAGAAAGAGTTATTATCAATCTTTGGGTTGTGTCAGAATTTTTAGAAATGACCAAAGTTTACAAAAAATCTATTTGTGTGATCTTAGATCTCTTGATACATGTTGAAAAGATGTTTTTGGGCATGCTATTGACTAACGAATTGATTTTATCCTGGATATAGTTGTAAGAACAAAGCCAATCTCTCTTTTAGTTTATCATATACACCTATTGGAATTCGCTAAACCATAAGTGATATTGTTATAATATTGGGCAAGGCATTAAGGTCTAGTGCTTCTCCTAAACATGCTCCACTTCATATTCACCTACAAGAAAGATGAATCTTGAGGTCATGTATTTTTTTTTATTGCAACTGAATTGAGTAATAATTTGTAATAAGTATAGATTTTCATATTAAGGTTTATTTGATAAATTAAGATGAGCTACTATGATCTTGATGAATGATTTTAAGTTTGAATTAATTATGAATTTCTTATTGTGCCATTGGGTTGACTAATGCCCTAATTATTTTGATATACATGATGAATAATGTGTTTGATGATTCTATATAGGTATGTTTGGGGTGATATTCATTGATGATATCTTAGTATATAATGAGGAGAAATATGATTGACCTTTCAATATGATCTTGAAAACTTTAAGGAAGTAGAAATTATTTGTTCGATTTAGTACATGCGAGCTTTCGGTTATGTAATACAATATTTATTTTGGTACTAGTAATTTTCTTAAGAAAGTGTCCTTGTAACTATTCAAAACTTTGAGGTTGTACTGAAATAGAGAAGACCAATAAATGTATAGAAATAAAAAATATTTTCTGGGTTAGTGATATTATTGGGTATTCAGTCAAAAATTTCTCCTTAGTTGTTACTACTTTATTTCATCATACATACAGGTATATGAAATCTGAATGGTTCGCTAAGTGGAAAGAAATTTATAATTACTTAAAGAGAATTGAATTGAGCTTCAGTAGTGACTCCAACTTTAGATATAAGTTATTTATTGTGTATAGTGGTTTATCTCATTGTGTTTTGGTATATGTTTGATATAATATAGAAAAATTACTCGATACTCTTTGAGTTAATTAGATTATTTATGTAATACTATATGTTACATTACAAAACCGAAGTACTTGAAATATCTATATACTTAAAAGGATTTTAACATGAATAAAGGATATATATTATTAGTAACTGAATATATTGTATGATCCATATAACAACAGATGTCATTGGAATGAAATATCTCAATAGACTAATATTCAAAGAAATTTTACATCATAAACTATTATGGGAGTTGAAGGTTGTATAGAGGATGAATTAGAGTAAGTGGTGAATTATCTATTTATTAATATTTTGGTAAGACTAATTTTGTTTGATCCAATTCCAAATGCTCAAAATAAGGTCGATGAAAGGTTAGGATTAAGATGAAAGGTAGAAAAGTCACTTAAATAGATTTTTGTGATAAGTGATTATAATCACTTAATAAGAGAGAGGTGCGAAAATTAGGGATACGAAATTACAAGACTAAGTTTTAGGTAATGATCATGTAACTTTTTATTTGTTTTATTTAGTGGTATGAATGATGTTTGTGATCTCAAGAAAATGTACAAATATCGGATACTAGACAAGCTATTATGGAATATATCGTTAATATTTGGTTTGCCACAAAAAAGGGATATATGTAAAAGTTCATATGTTGGAATGACTTAGTTCTGCTTTTATTTTCAGGTGGAAACGGGAAGGCATTCAGAAATTTTGTACATGATAGTGGAATTGGGTTATTGTTCATAGGTTATTTGAATATGCTCATTCTTTCTCAATTTACCTTAGGTATTCCATGGAAATCTATGGAAAGACAAATGTATAGGAAGCAGTTAGACTTTATGGTTTATTAGTTCTGATGTAGATTTAAGGTCTTTGTCTACTTCCTAGAAGATCTTACTTCAGGTATTGGTAACAAAATTATATTTTAGTATTGTGATCATCCATGCATCAATGGGCAACCAGGACAAACAAATTAGGCTTTGCAAGATATGCTTAGAGATTGTGCATTAGATTATTGATGTCAATTGAGAAAATTATTTCTTGGGAGGATTTTCTTATCACAACAGTGATAAGGCTACTTGGGATAGTTCTCTATGAGGCATTGTATGATAGAAAATTTAGGTCATCATTTTATTGAAATGAAATTGGTGTTCTTTTAGGTTGAATATGGTTTGGGAAATGATAGAAGTGGTAGAACAAATTGCTAATGTGTGGAAACTCGTTAGAGGTGACCCTAGAGTTATGCAGATTAAAGAGGAATATCGTTGCAATTTATGATAGGGGATCAATTTTTTGAAGGTGTCTCCAATGAAATGGATTATGCGGCTTGGGCAAAAAAAAAAAAAATTGGGGATGTTACATACAAACTTGATCCTAGGTATATTGATTTATTTTGCATTACTGAGATAATTGAGAATATTGTCTGTAAACTCGACCTTTTTGCATCAATGTCTTGAGTTCACAATATGTTTCATGTGTTCATTTTAAGGAAGTATATCATGAATCTATATCATCTATTGAAAAGGGACCAATATAACTAAATTGAGGTCGGAGATATGAATAAAGACCTATAGAGATTCTAGTAAGGGATGTAAAGTAACTTCAAAATGAGAATATCTCATTAGTTAAAGTACAGAGTAGAAGTCAATCAACAGAAGAAGCTATTTGGGAAATGGAGGATGAAATGAGAACTAAGAATCCTGAACTTTTTCGGTAAGTGAAATTTCGGGGACGAAATTTTTATAAGGAAGGGAGGATGTGATACCCGAACCTCTTACTACTCACATGGCCAAATATGATTCATGCATTACGTGTTAATTTTATATGCTAATTGCATTTCTATTGACATTGCATAATTTATTTCATTTTATACGACATTCTTGAATATTAAACTTAATTCTGAAGCTCTTGCCCGGTATTAGTTATTGAATTTTCTAATCTAAGTAGTTGATTTTATATTGAAATAAGAAGAAAATGAGGTGGATCAATATTAGATATAGATGGGATATATAGGTTATAATTTTGGAAGTGTTAAAAGTGTTACTAGTAAGCTTATACGGTTTAATTTGATTTGATCAAGTTATTTCAAAAGTATATATTTGTAAATTAACATACTTGGGATATTAGACATGATATAATGTGATTTAAGTGTCCTATTACAAGGCCCATATATGCATATAATTTTAGAAATGCAAACTTGATATTTCGTTAAGAATCGGATGCGAATCGGTTTGGAGATCGAATGAACGGACATAGGAAATAACTATGGAAATGAATAGTGACTAAGATAGGTTGCAACCAAATAAAAATAGGTGAGACACACAAGATTAGGGCTGCAAGATAAGGGAGAAAATCAGATTTTTCTATTTACTTGCCACCTCATGCTTTCTTATTAAGCTTAAGCTAACATCTCAAGCTAACACCTCAAACCCTTCACCCTTAAGCAACGAACAGACCCTCATTTCAACCATTTTCATCTTCCAAACACACACCTTAAGGTCTCCAAGTGATCCAAATTGATTCCAAGTCGAAATAAAAGCAAGAAAAGCAAAGAAGAAGTGATTATCATCAAGTTAACCTCAAAATCTGCATAGGTAACACTTATCTACGGTTTTGCCTTTGGTTTTCAGATTATTATGAATGGTTTTATTGTTTATTAAGCTTTCAATATCTCTTATTAAGATAGGATGTGTTAAAGGCCTAATATAATCAAATCATGTACCATTTAATATCCTTTTTATAAATCATTTAGTCTATTCTAGTTAAAGTTCATATACACTTTTCAATCTTTTGTAAACAATTTCATATCAATTACATAACCTTAAAAGCAATGCATACTCCATATTTTACTACTAATTCAAGACATTAAATATTAGGGCAGCCATTAAATAACTAATAATTCAAACATAATTATTAGGGAAGCCCCTAAAACATGCACACAATCTAAATTAACATGACGTAAATTCAGTTATAACTTAAATTGACTGTACCCTTCAATTAAGAAAACTAATTGGTATTGTTTTCAATCATTCAAAGGAACTTCCAAACACAATATAAGTGTTAGAAGATTAATAGAAATAAGTAAATTAAGCATATTTCACAAGACTATCAATTTTTCTAAAAACCAGTTTAACTAGGTTTGTTTTGACTTCAAGTGTAACTTACTTAAGTTTTCAATCATACAAAAATATACTAAAATATGTAACCATCCAAGATACTACAAATTCATCATAAGAAACATTGAAAAAGAATATACTTTGACTAACTTGGAATTAGGCCTCAAAATCAACGGTTTTTAAGCTTAAAAAGGGTGGAACTTGTTCTAGTTTATGTTCTATGAATTCCTATGGATTGAATTAAATTTTTGTGAGTATGAGAGTGTATAAATTTGGGAGAAACTTAGGAGAATAAGGGCTGGTCATTTTTGAGGTGCTTCCACAAGAAATATGGATGAAAATGATCTCTTTGACCTTTCAAAGAGAGGTAAGTGGAGGGTGATGATTGGTTGCATCATGCTTGGTGTTTTCTCATGCCAAAATCTATGTTCATGGGCTAAGGAGATGACAAAAATTGATGCTTTGGTGTTATAATCAAGTGCAATGCGGTTTAGAATGATTTCATACAACCTAGTCAACCAACCAATCAAATTGCCCTATTTTGCATACTTTTAGTTCTTAGCCAAATGTAACATATTTCAAGCAAATATTTAGGCAAATAATCACTTTAGAATGTAACAAGTATGGAGCAATACGAATAATTTATTTCATGGCCATTCAACACATCAGTCTTCCTTAATTAAAATACCAAACTTTTCACTGTAAAAAGGCACTTAAGAAATATGTTAAATCAAGAAACAAAAGTTTGATCTCATATTTCATATACTAATGATGTTAAAGCATAATTGGAGCATATAGTAATAATTATTCATGTTCGTGCAATCATGCTATTTCTATGCCATAATCCGGTAATGCACATTGATTAGATGCATATTCATGCAAGATGCTTATTATTGGCTAAGTAGGAGATAATTGGGCATTACATCAGGCATGCATGCTCCTTAACCAAAACAGTTCATTCAGAATCATTTTCCATCACTGGCCCTTGGCCTACCTACTATGCACTTGATAGAGCTCTAAACAATATCAATAATCACATGGCCATAAATAAATTAACTGAGTTTAGGGGCCATCTCCTGGGATCACCAGAGGTCCACCCCCTGTCTTCCCCTATGATCCTCTAGAAGTTTTCCCACTAGCGGAGTCAATAAGGGCACACCCCCTGTCAACCCCTATGATCCTCTCAGAAGTAACACTTGCGGCGCCCCAAAATATCACATAAGCACGCCTCGCATGCCTTGGTACACTAGTTGTGGTCAATCAAAATATTTTCTTTCTGAAAATAATATCAACCATGCAAAACCTCAATTGTGAGCACATGTAAATGCTGATGAATGAGATGTTCAATGATATAACGAATCCCATGTCCCATCACCCAAGCAACGTATGCACTATAAGATATTTATAATACTCATAATGCACTCATCAATGCACAAGGATCACATTTAATATAGATAAGGCAAGAAATATTATGTCCATGCATTGTAGTTGCAAATGGATTTTCACTTACCTTTAATCGGTCGTATCTTACTTCTTAGTTTCTTAGGTGTTACTCCCCAACCATAGGTGTGAATAATCTGTAAAAATAGGAGATATCAATCACTTTCTTGAATCAACAAGTTCATTATGCTAAATCCTATACAAGGACCTTGAATTTTAATTTAACTATGTAACAATCAAACTTTACTACTTAGGGACTAAAACCTAATACAATCTCCTAAGTACCTTGATTTCTCATCTTAAATTTATGATAAAATCACCTAATTGATGTGTTATAACTTTTATAATAGTTCTCTAAATGCTAAACATCAATTTTACCATAGATATGTTGAAACATGCCAATAAGTAAAATGGAACAGATTTTCATCTTCTATTTTCCTCGCTGTCACATTAAGTTTCATAGGAATTTTAGCATCATTAGGTGTATTTATTCACTCTAAACTTTTTGCCACACTTAGCTAATATATAGAAACATATAACCATGCCATATAATTTCCAAAACTCATGGATTTAGCTCCCCTAATTCAGTCTCCTTCACAGCACACTAAAACAGATTTTGCTACTTTAGCAGTTTGAGTGTTTCTCCAATATCATGCTCTATTTCAATTTATATCCGATCAAAATTCATTCCAATAATATTAAATTATATATGAGCATGTAAATGGTAATAATTATAGGTTTTATTCAACATACCATACACTTTTGAAGCCTAAAACACAAGAAAACAGTAAGGTGACAGTTTTTGCCACAAGTATTTCCTATTAAGTGTTTATCATCAAAAACCCTTTCTTTGCGCACCAAAGTCTAACTAAAAACTTTCTAAAACTTTTATAAGAGATATTTATATCTTAATAAATGGTAAACCCATTCAGAATAATCTGAAAACTAAAGGCAAAACCATAGATAAATGTTACATATGCAGATTTTGAGGTTAAACTTGATGGTAATCACTTCTCCTTCGCTTTTCTTGCTTTTATTTCAACTTGGAATCAATTTGGATCACTTGGAGACCTTAAGGTGTGTGTTTGGAAGCTGAAAATTATTGAAATGAGGGTCTGGTCATGGCTTAAGTGTGAAGGGTTTGAGGTGTTAGCTTAAGTTTAATAAGAAAGCATGAGGTGGCAAAGCTTGAGGTGTCAAATGGTGGTTTAAATCTGATATTATACACAACTTATACAGCTCTACTCTGGTGTTTCTCAGCATTTATTCTTTATTTACAACCTATTTTATTTTTCGTATGATCGGATAATAAATTCTACCTTAATTTCTTAACCGTTCATTCGATCTTTAAATCGATTGACATCAAATTCTTAAATAGATTGTCTAGTTTTCATTTCTAAAATCATATAAATATATGGACCTTGAAATATGACACTTAAATCAAATTATATCATGTTTAATATGCCAAGTATTATTAGTTTATAGATGTATACCTTTAAAACACCTTGATCTAGTTGAATCGAAATATATTAGCTTACTAGTAATACCATTAGTTACTTCTAAAATTATAACATATAACCTACAAATATCCAATAGATTGACCAATCTATTCTTTCTCTTATCTAAATATTGAATTTCTTAATTAGGTTATAAGATTTCAACCACTAACATCATGTGATGGCATTAGAGGTCTAACGATTATGAATGCTATATCAGATGCCATGTAAATGTTAATGCAAAATAGCATATAAGTAACATGTAATGCATGAATCACATTGGCCAAGTGAGTAATGTGAGGATTGGGTATGACACATGTCTTGGGGGTTGCCCTAATATTTATGTTTGAATTATTAGTGATTTAATGGCTGCCCTAATATTTAACGTCTTGAATTAGTAGTAAAATATAGAGTATGCATTGTTTTTTAGGACATGTAATTGATTTGGGATTGTTTACAAAAGATTGAAAAGTATATATGATTTTAATCATAATAGATTATGTGATTTATTAAAAGGATATTAAAAGGTACATGATTTGATTATGTTAGGCTTTTAACACATCCTATCTTCCAAAGAAATTGACCTTTTCACTTAGCATAAAGCGGATCCGAGGTAAGTTGAAACTTTCATTTACTATATCACAAGAATCATATAATATTTTTCTTGTTTTAATGTGATTGTCATTATTTTTCAAATGATGTAATGTTTGATGCATTCATGGTTCATGAAACATGATACTACTAAGAATATAATTAGGTTTTTGAAAAGAAAGTATGGTACTTGATTGATGGCCGGGTAGGCAAGGAATGCGGGAGGGACCGGCGGACCCAACAAATGGCGGCAAATACTTGAGGTTAAAACACCGGTATAGGAAAGCCATAATAAATGAGACATAATACAGCTAATACTTGAGATTGAATGAACAAGTATGTACTCAGTTTTGATTTATATATATGGAGTGTTTAAAACAAAATGAAACAAAAAATGAATTCGAGTTCTTTCTTTTATAGCCAAAAAGGGGAACTTTTATTAAAACCATAACCCTAGTATTGATAAAAAGTTAATATTTATTGACTTAACTGTATCAGTTTTTTTAGGTTCTGCAGTTAGGTTAAGGGGTGTTACAAGTTTGTTGAGTTACATTTTTAATTGTTTAGAGATAGTTTATAAGGTCTAATTATTTCTTAAATGATCCCACCAACCTCTAGAACTTGTTTGATCACTAGTCGAGGTGAAATCCAAGGTGGCATAGTATTAAGGAGACGATTTAGGCTATTTTTGGAACGTTTGAGCCTTTGAAGCCAACCTATACTTGAATTATTCCTCAGTGTCCCCTCTTGAGGCTATTGAAATAATTCTTTAGACATCCCACACACATTATCGAACTTTATGAAAAACTCCAATTTTTTCACCCTTTTTATCATTTACACAATCATTGTTGAATGAATTGTTGTATTCAAGTTAAAAGAAAGAAAAAAAACAAAAATAAAGTGAATGAAAAGATTGAAAAATGATAAAAATGAAGAGATTATGAATGGAGGTGTATGATTTGATCTATCTAAAACAAATAGACCCCCATTGCATACAACAAAAGAAATAAATTTGGGGGTAATCCAAGATCAAAAAGAAGAAAAAAGGGATGTTCAATAAAGAAAAATGAAGGGATTGATGAAGAAGTTGGTGCTCATTCGTAAATGTTCTAGTATGATTGTGTAAAATGGGTAATTTTTAGCTACAATTTTTTATATATTCCCACCATTGCCCAAGCCTCACAATACAAGCTTTGGAAGTCTTTTTTATCTTTGATGCTATGATCTACCTACATTAGTGGAGATTGGTGTGAAATAAAGCCTACGGAGTTTGGTAAGCACTTCAAAAATGGATCAAATATGAGTAGTTAGCTTTATAAACCTATACGGATAATAAATCAAAGTTGATAAACTACTACTTTCACACTCACACACACAAGACCATGAAGTTAAGTGAAACCAATATGCAAGTTAACATGTAAACTTGGTATATTTTTCTATTCTTTTGAGATGAGATGTTAGAAAAAAAAATTTCTTAACTTTAGTTACCTAATTCATAGAGGGGTTGTTATTGAGAATTCATGTTTGATGCTTGAGGACAAACAAAACTTCAAGTTTGGGGGTATTTGATAAGTTGGTTTTATGCTAACAATTCATATGTCTTTTGATTAACATTTGTTTTTTTTTCATGTGTTTATATTACTTTTAATGTATTTAGTTTGAAATCTTGTTAGTAATGGAGAAATGAGAAGAAAATGGAAAGAAACAAAAACTTGGTTGAAAATTTGAAAGAACCCGCATTGTGCTGCTACTAATGGCAATGTTTGTATTTCAATCATAAGTCTTTGCTCCAATATCATATTGACTTTATTATTGATCCATTAGAAATCCAAGAGATAGATCTACAACTTTTATGTTAGCCATTAAATCCAGTTCCTTCAATTTCAATGAGAAAGACTATGAAAAATTGATTGAAAGAGGTTGTAGGTGTTGTAGAAACTGGTATTGGACATAATGTACAGTGCCTAGGCACTATCCAATCAGCACCTAGGCAATGCCACGTGGATAAAAGGGGAAAAATGGGATTTTGGCCCTCTTTAGGGCATATCCAATCTGATTTTTAGGATCCTAAAGAGCCTCCAAAGGCATTCTTAGATAGGAGAGGGTATTCTAGACAGAAGAAGGCATGCTGGATAGAATGAGCCATTCTTGGTGAGAAAAAGAGCCATTCTTGAAGACGAAGAAGTTATTCTTCGAGACAAGGAGAGTTTCCCCCATTCCTCTCACTTTACAAATTGGTGAACAATTTCAATGTTATTTCTTATATATTTCTTGAAATTATATTCATACATGATGAACTAAAATTTTCTTTCTAGAAGATGATGTATGTGATACCCGAACCTCTTACTACTCACATGGCCAAATATGATTCATGCATTACGTGTTAATTTTTTATGCTAATTGCATTTCTATTGACATTGCATAATTTATTTCATTTTATACGACATTCTTGAATATTAAACTTAATTCTGAAGCTTTTGCCCGGTATTAGTTATTGAATTTTCTAATCTAAGTAGTTGATTTTATATTGAAATAAGAAGAAAATGAGGTGGATCAATATTAGATATAGATGGGATATATAGGTTATAATTTTGGAAGTGTTAAAAGTGTTACTAGTAAGCTTATACGGTTTAATTTGATTTGATCAAGTTATTTCAAAAGTATATATTTGTAAATTAACATACTTGGGATATTAGACATGATATAATGTGATTTAAGTGTCCTATTACAAGGCCCATATATGCATATAATTTTAGAAATACAAACTTGATATTTCGTTAAGAATCGGATGTGAATCGCTTTGGAGATCGAATGAACGGACATAGGAAATAACTATGGGAATGAATGGTGACTAAGATAGGTTGCAACCAAATAAAAATAGGTGAGACACACAAGATTAGGGCTGCAAGATAAGGGAGAAAATTAGAATTTTCTATTTACTTGCCACCTCATGCTTTCTTATTAAGCTTAAGCTAACATCTCAAGCATACACCTCAAACCCTTCACCCTTAAGCAACGACCAGACCCTCATTTCAGCCATTTTCATCTTCCAAACACACACCTTAAGGTCTCCAAGTGATCCAAATTGATTCCAAGTCGAAATAAAAGCAAGAAAAGCAAAGGAGAAGTGATTACCATCAAGTTAACCTCAAAATCTGCATAGGTAACACTTATCTACGGTTTTGCCTTTGGTTTTCAGATTATTATGAATGGTTTTATTGTTTATTAAGCTTTCAATATCTCTTATAAAGGTGTTAGAAGTTTTTAGTTAGACTTTGGTGCACAAAGAAAGGGTTTTGAATGACAAACACTTAATAGGAAATACTTGTGGCAGAAACTGTCATCTTACTATTTTCTTGTGTTTTAGGCTTCAAAAGTGTATGGTATATTGAATAAAACCTATAATTATTACCATTTACATAACCATATATGAGTTAAGAGTATTGGAATGATGTTTTATTAGTTGGAAATTGAAATAGAGAATGATATTGGAGAAACACTCAAACTGCCAAAATAGCAAAATCTGTTTTGGTGTGCTGTGAAGGAAACTGAATTAAGGGAGATAAATCCATTATTTTTGGTAATATTATGACCTAGTTATCTCCTTATATATGTTATATATGTATGGTGAAAATTTTGGAGTGATTGAATATACTTAATGGTGCCAAAACCATTAATGTCATGAAGTGTGCAAAACTGTCACGGTAGGAAACAATCTGTTTCAGTATGTCGTGAAGAGAGCTGAACTTGGAAAGCTATATCCGTGATGTTTAAAAATTATATGATATGGTTACATTTATATACATGTTATCTAAGTGTGGTAAAAATTTGGGAGTGATTGGATATGCTTAGGGATGTTAAAATTATCATGCAACTAAACTTGACAGCAAGAAAATATGAAAATGTGAATCTGTCACATTTGATCACTTAGCATGTTTCAACCTAGACATGTTGCTATTGACTGTTAACAATTAGGCACATGCTATTAGATTTATAATACTTCAATTACATGATGTTTGCATGTATTTAAGATGAGAAATTGAGGTATTTGAGGGGCTATATTGGGTTCTAGTTTGTGAAAGCTTGATTGTTAGCTTATAGCTTGGTGTTTAAGGTCTAGTATGAGATTTTGTGCTTTCAACTTGCCAAATTGGGAATGGTGCTTGATGTTGGGTAATATTACAGGCTGTTTTACATCTAAGGTTGGAGAGGAATACTAAACAAATTTAGACTAAGCCACCAACCAAGTGAAAGGTAAGTAAAGATTTATTTGCAACCATAATGCATAGACATAGTAGATGTGTGAATTATATGTAATATCATAAATCATATGTGTATAGTAGAGGGCTCTCCATTGAGCATACATACGTGGGCATTGTCATTGGCATGTGCATGCATCATATACAAGCATTGTGATAAATCTTGCATTGCACGATATGATTCTGAGAAAGAAAAATATTTTGTTAACCACTACTAGTGCACCGAAGCATGCATGGATTTGCATGGTTTTATGCATGGATTTGCAGGTTCGCGTGCATGGATTTGCATGCGTATGAGTATGCATGGATTTGCATGCTTATATGATTATTGGCCATTGGATTTGGCGGTATACAGAGCTCTTTTCCGGTGCATGGGATAGTAGCGTTGGTCAGGGGCCCAAGAAAGAAATAATTTTGAGAGAAATATTTTGATGCATAAAATTGCATTGTGGGCATAGCATTTTGAGATGCATGGCTTGATATTGTGGATTATTCTTTGACATGCATAATCTTTACTTGCTGAGCGTTAGCTCATATAGTTTATGCATTGTAGGTGAGTCTGGTGATACTTGATACCATGGACTTATTGGGCAAGTTGTTGGGGTTCCTACAGGTTTTGAGGATCAGTGTACATGGATGACAACCTGTTGGGTTGATTGTTAACTTATTTGATTTTATAGTCTATTGTATTAGGTTTTTTGAATTTATACTATGTGTTACTTTTATAACTTTTCTTTACATGGGTATATAAATATTATGATTGTTATGGGTCCTCTGCAGGTATATATATTAGTCTGTGAGTGGGAAAATGTTTATTATTTATTAATATATTACAGGAAAAAAATAATAATAATGCATGCACACAGGCTCTATCATGTTAAATTATACTATATATATATAGTTGTATAGTAATGGGGGTGTTACAGAGTGGTATCAGAGCCCAGTTTGTGGTTCTGTAGACTGTCCGTGTACATGACCTTTGAAACTGGTGGAGCACAACCATGCCAGTAAGTTTTATTTGTTGTATAATTCATTTTGTATTTCATCTTGTTTGTGTTATTTTTCTTAGTATTGCATCTTAATTATTTGGTCATTAATTGAGCTTATTGATGTATGAGATTCGATATTCGAGAGAGGGAAGCTTATACATGATCATAAGGATAACACAACCTAGGAATCATAGAGTTGAGAAGCTTATGAATCCTTTGAAATTTTGAAGAAAAATTCATTGAAGTCATAGTCAATTCGACACTCAAGAGAGGTAATTGATGAGGTTAGGATTTCTTAACTTACACGTGTTGTTGACTTGAATTGGTATGTTTTTAAAAGAAAAATATAGGTGATAATTAGGTGAGTCATTCCTCTATAATTTATTGCTCATAAGGTGTTTGTTGTATTCCTTCTAAGAATTCCACTCTTGTCTTTTCATTTTTTTTATCTTATTCTACTTTGTTTACCAATCATCACTTGATGTAATTTTTTATTACAATTCTCATGGATACTCAACTCAACTCACCTTTAATTAAAACTTGACACTGTGCACTTACGGTTTGCAAGATATTTACGAACAATGAGCAACTAGCAAACTTACCTTACTCATTCGAGGTAAATGAAGTGGGGGAAGAGTGTGGTGATGTAGATATTTTGATAAGTGATGAAAAGTTAGAATCCCCCTTGAGAGTTGATGAATTGGGAAAGAGTGGACAAGAGAAAATAGCATAAATGCCTATTGTGGAAGAGGACGAAAGTCTAGTTGTAATTCAATCAAGACTTTCCCAAGAGCCATCAACGAAAGCTTCTTACCCTTAACTCTTAGAGAAAAGTAAGCTTGTGTCAAACCCTATGGTGGATAACAAAGACATTCTGTCACAATAATAATAATTCGAGGAGTGCGAGACTAATAGAAAGTGCAATGCCATCTTGCAAGAGAACCCACCTCAAGTGATTACCGATTCAGGGAGTTTCATTATCCCTTATTTAATTAGAAAATTTACTTGTGAAATAGTATTATGTGATCTAGATACAAGCACTAATTCAATTTCATTGTTTAATTTTATAAAGCATTCACTAGATGAAGCAAGACTTATTAGGGTAACTCAAGATATGCTTAGGAATCATGACCAATTGTTGTGCTCTACATATTTTTTCATCTTTAATATGGAAAAAGATACGTATATCTTTACCATGTTTGGCAAACCATTCACGGTGGGGATACACTTGTTGATGTCCAAAAGGCCATTGATGCTACTCCGGATTATCCTCGTCTTACCTATCCGGAAGGGTCACCTTCACTCTTAGAGAACACAAGGGCATGGCATGTTAAACACTTATTTTTAGATTAGGGATGAGAAAAAAAGATACTCAGGCTGACAAATATAAACCAAGCACTTCTTGGGAGTCTGCCTAAGCTTTGATTCTTTGCTTTTGAATAATTTCTTAGTTAGTTTTGAAGTATGTTCCCTTTTCTAGATTTAGGCATGTCTAGTTTCTTCTGTTTAGCTATAGCATTGCTTTGTTGACGTTTGTGCTCTCACTTTCTTTGTTTTTGCCCATGTGCTTTCATGTCTCCTTTTTCTTGTGTAGATGGACATCTCTTTTGTAGATCTCCCATGGACTCTAAGGGCGTCATCTATTGGAAATGAGACTTTCCTATTTTCTCCCTCCTATGTGCTTTAGTTCCTTAAACATTGAGGACAACATTAATTTTAAAGTTGGGGGTGGGATTTGTATTTTGTGTGTTTGAGCTTTACGTGAAAAAAATTGAGCTAATTTTTTTAATTTTTGTTGAAGATTTGTGTGTCAAGTACATATGTTGTATGATGAGAGTCCTAGAGCAAGCATGCTTTGTTGATAAACTTAGTTGAGTTCATGCTTTGTGATTGAATGAACAACTTGATTACCAATTACGTATGATGATATCTAATTGTTATTGTATAGATTTAAAGGGAAAGAAAAATTGTTAGTCTTTTGACATGGCGATTCTTGTGTGTATTTGATCTTTGTCATGAAAAAAGAATTTTTATGGAGCACGTTGCGTCAAAATCTTGCGAATTGCATGCTACATGGTGTAGGATTTTCCTTCCAATGAGTTGTCTTGGTCAATTTGTAGTATTCTAGAACTTGCTTGATTACTCTTTGAGGCAAAATCCTAGATAACTAGCAAACTTGGTTTGTGCCTTTCAAGCCTGCCATGATCACATCTTTATTCACCAATTACTCATTTGAGCCTTTTTGAAAAGAATGACATGTGCAATACATATGAATGACCATCATCTGGCTTTGTTTCTTAAAGCTCACTACACCTACCCTTTTATAGCCCGAAAAACTAATGATTGTCCCTAAGTGAGCTTAAGGTGTGAATTTTGTACAATGGGTCATATGGAGACATGTTGAGGGCATGGATGAATGCGATTAGGGGTATGAGCAAGGAAAATGTGCAAGAAAACCATCACAACTCAGGTTGATGAAAAGAAACAAGTTTGGGCGCTGTGAAAGCAAAATAACAAGAAATGAAGCATTGGGATTAATTAAAAAAAAGAAAAAAAATTGTAAACAAGAAAAAAAGTAAAAGAAAAAAAAGAATAAAAAAAGTGTTGAAAAAGAAAAGAAAAGAAGAGCATGAATCCCAAAGAAAAAATGAAGAGAATTAGGGAAGAATCAAAGAAAAAAAACACTTACTCTCTTGTTTTATGTTATCCTTACCCTTTCTTTGTAAGCCAATACCTAGGCCTTGCGTTACAAGCTTATTGAAGTTCTTTTAATCGAAGTTTGCAAGTGTCTACATTAGTGGAGAAGTTGTATGAAAAGCAAGCCTATAGAACATATATAATTCCTTTGCTCAGACCATGAGAGTCATTGGTTGTGAAATTCATACCTAAAATGCATGCATGAAACTTGAGCTTGACACTTCACACACACATATTTTGAATTCATGACTATATTGATGAAGCACAAGTTTTGTAGTGTCATTAACAAGCTTTGTGACTAACATTTAGAATCATGTGCAATACAGATTGATGAGGCATTTAAATTGGTTGATCAAGCTTAGTAATTCATGACCAAAGTATGAGCCTATGATTATTTGACTTTGAGTTTTGTTCGAGGATGAGTAAAAGCTAAATTTGGGGATAGTGGATAGGCTCATAAATTACAATATTTCCGATACCTCCATTAGCATAATTGCACATATGCTTTATTTTGAAATAATTGTGTAGGGACTAAAAATGAAGAATGGAGTGAAGATATGGCGAAAAATGGAAAAATTTGGACAAGGATGAACTCGTGCCGTGACACACCCTAAGTCGTGCTGTGGTGTGAGTGGCAGAAATCGGGCAGTGAGATCTAACTTTGGTAGCGTTGTGGCAGTGGATGAAGAAGAACTCATGCCATGGTGGGAGGCACCACGACATCTCCCTTTTGGCACCATGGCGCCTGAGGAACAGAGGATTTCATGCCACGTCGCCTGATCTCGGAGCAGCAACACCAGTAGTCTAATGCTGAAAAAAATATGTGAATAATTTTGATGGACAAGTGGCAATCTAATCCATGCATGAAATCTTTCTTGTTATACACCACTACTCCCTCACACAGCATGTGACACTCTATTAGATACACTATGTACACACAATTACATCACACAAATGATACCCACACATGCTTACATAATTCCTTGAACAACACACAATATACACAACATTTAACATAATTCACAATACACACACACTATACACCTAAATTCTCACACACTTTTCCACTCCAACTAAAACATACAGTCTTACATATTTCTTCATACACCACACCTAGAACACACACACCCATTACCCATTCACCAAGGAGCTCGGGATTTGGAGACAAAAAAAGGGGAACTTTATTGGGCATTGAAGATTTTGAAGAATAAGAAAAGAATCACTTAGTGGTTGTATCTTCTACTTTAATTTCTTCTTTCATTTTATTTAGTTTTGAGAAATTTGTAAGAATCATGATGTTGACAAACATTTGGTGTTTGTATAATTTTAATATAGCTAAACTATTTTTGTCAAAGATTGGAAAGCCATTTCTCTGGACTTATGAGTTGATGTTTATATTGTGATTGGAATTTTTCTTTTATTGTGATGAGCACATGCTATGTTCTTAATATTTCTTGGGACTTGGCCGATTTCAAGTTTATTTTAATTGTTATAATTAGGACCGAGAGGTAAGGTTATAGCAGTGGACTGGTAGTATATGCCATGGACCGACCCCTATAGAGATACAGGCATAGGTACATGGGGTTGTCATAGGTGTGAAAAATGAAAGCTAGTAGAATTCACAAAACTCATGCCACTCTTAGTGGGATAGCCTGTAGCTAGAGATGGAGCGGTGGCCTACTAATGGTAGATTTGGTCCATCTCAAGAGAGATCACCAATTAAAATAAGAAGAACTATCATCACGAACCCACTTCATTCCTAATCATATTTAAGCTAGGTTTAGAACAACATAGGATGGCTAACTAATGCCTTGACTCTCGTTAATAATGAAATCAATCCCTTGGTCTCCTCGGGTTTTAGTTGTTTTTGCTTAATTTGTTAGTTTTTTACATTTTAATTCAATTGCCACAACATCGTTAAGTCAAATAGAGCATAGGTAATCTATATTTGGTACTTAGACACACTATCTCTTGGGATACGATACTCTACTCACTCTTTATTACTTGTTAACACAATGCACTTATGGTTTTGTACCACTTATTTTGGGGTCACTAGACTTCAAGAAATTTAGAAAATTACTTATCTAATTTTTGTTTTTTCAATGCCATAGAAAAATAGGGAAGAACACTCATCGCCTCATTAAGAATGACCGATTTAGATGAAGTACTAGGCTTTGATGTTAGCTTGTCTTTCTTCTCTTATTGAGGTTCCACTTCTTACGCTCACGTATCTACCTTCTTCCCACTTCTCAACATAATTGCATTTACTTGTGCCTTGATATTTGTCTCCATATCACTTGGCATTGTATCTTGAGCACGCCACGAGACCATACTTGCAATTTGACCTACTTGAGTTTCCAAATTCCATAAAGTTGCCTCATTACTTTGGAATCTCACTTCGGTATTCGCAATAATTTTGGCCACAAGCTCTTCCAAACTTGATCGTTTTTTTCTTGTGGTGGGTAACCGGGTGATAGAGGTCTATCCATGTTTTGATTGGCTTGAGAGGTGCTTTTGCTACCTTGACTTCCCCATGCAAAATTTGGATGATTCCTCCATCCGAGATTGTATGTTTGGGAATAACGATTATTTGCTTGCCAATTGAAATTCCCAACATAAATGGCTTGCTCAAATGAGGATGAGAACTTGTTTCCCACTTGGCATTTGGTGTTATAGTGTCAACCTACACATAATTCAAATGTGATGATTTGCACCTTCATCACCGAAGCACTCATGTTATCAATTTTCTTGTTCAGTGCTTTGATTTGAGCCGAAAGGGCTATATGTCAACATTATGCACTCTCACTGCTCTTTTTCCTAAACTTCTATTTGTTTGCCATTGGTAACTTTTAGATGCCATTTCCTCTGAAACTCGTATGCCTCATCTAGAGACCTCCCACTCTGTCTTTAATTAGGTGGACCTGGCTACTTTATCTATGAAATGCAGCTCACCGCATCGATCATTCAGGGGGAGGTAGGACAGTATCATAGCTTGGTTGGTAGACAAAAAACCATTGTAGAATGTTTGCACTTGAAGTCAAGTAGGCAAACCAATGTGTGACACCTTCTCAACAAATCCTTGAACCTCTAAACCTCTCCCAACCTTCATAAAAAGATTCCAACTCAAATTGTACAAATATGGTGATGTCATTCCTTATTTTTGTTGTTTTGGAAGGTGGAAAGTACTTGGCAAGGAATGTTTGTGCCATAGCCTCCCAAGTAGTAATTGATCCGTTGCCCAATAAATTAAGCCAACTTTTGGCTTTGTCCCTCAAAGAAAATGGAAACAATCTTAGCCTAATAGTATCATCGATTACTCCACTGTGCTTAAAAGTATCACAAATCTCCAAGAAATTTGCTATGTGGCTGTTAGGGTCATCACTAAGCAAACCACCATATTTCACTGAAATTTAAATCATTTGAATGATCATTGGTTTAATATCAAAAGTGTTTGTTGGACTCCTAATACTCAATTGGTCTAATTGACCTAAGGCTTAGCATAGTCCAATAATGATCTATTCTCCACATCTCGCTCGTTGTTGGCCATTCTTTCCTCTTTCGCTTTCCTTATCAACAAACGAAGAGTTCTCTCTGTTTTTGGGTTGTGTGGCTTAAGATCCCGCGTGGATGATTGGGTCATGCACCAACAATACCTAAATAAAAAACAAAAACTCTCAAAGTACTTTGAATCAAAGAGAATAAAACAAAAAAATAAAAACAAAGGCAATGAAACAAAAATAAAGCAAATAAAATGGTCAAACTACAACTAGACAATCAATTTTGATATCACTAAAAAACATGCCCCTCGACAACAATGCCAAAAACATGGTGAGCCCAATATAAGTGGTACAAACTACAAGTGCACAGTGTCAACAAACAATAAAGAATGAGTTGAGTATCATATCCATAGGGAGTGCATGTGTAAGTACCAAATATAGATTACCTATGCCATACTTGACCTAACAATTATGGTGGTGGTTGAATTAAAATGCAACAACTACTAAATTGACAAAATTAACTAAAACCCAAGGAGTTTAGGGGATTGAATTCAATACTAAGGAGAATCAATGCATTGGTTAGCCATCTAATGTGGTTATGAATCTAACTTAATTGTGATTAGGAATGAGATGGGTTGTGTGACGGCGGGTCTTCCTATTATAATTAGTGCTCTCTCTCGAGACGAACCAAATCTATTCCTAATAGGCCTCTGGCACCACCTCTAGCTATGGGCCATCCCACTAAGAGTGTATTGAGCTTGATGACTTCCATTAGATTTTGATTTTCACACTTATGACTACCATACGTACCTGTGCCTATATCACTATAGGGGTCGGTCTATGGTATATACTACACAATCCATTATTACAACCTCACCTCTCAATCTTAATGCTAATAATTAAAGTCAACTTGAAATTGGCCAAGCCTCAAGAAGCATTAAAAACATAGTATATGGTCATCACAATAAAGACAACATTCCAATCATAATATAAACATCAACTCATGACTCCATAGAATTAGCTTTCCAAGCATTGACAAAAGTGATTTAGTTTATATTGAAATTAAGCAAGCACCAATTGTTTCCCAACATCATGATTCTTAAAAATTTCTCAAACTAAACACAATAAAAGAAGAAATTAAAGTAGAACATTATAACCACTAAGTGAAGAAGTGATTCTTCACTTATTCTTCAAAATCTTCAATGCCTAATAAAGCTTATCCTTTTCTTGTCTTTGAATCCCAAGCTCCTTGGTAATGGGTGTGTGTATTTTTGTGTAGTGTGTGAAGAAATAAAAAGAAATGCCTGATTTGGGTGGAGAGGAAAAGTGTGTGAGAATTTAAGTGTAGAGCATGTATGGGTGATGAATTGTGTGTTTAATGATGTGTGAATTGAATATATGTGTGAATTGTATATGTGTGTGTATAATATATCTATCAAGAGCATCACATGGGTAGTGATGTGTAGGTGTATCCAATGAGTATATATCACAAAAGCAGTGCTTAGAGAAATGATTCAACATGCAACACATCACTCAAATGGTCCTCCTCCTCAACATTCACGCTAGAGCTAAGAAGAGAAGATAGAGTCCAAAAAAGAGGAAACAAGGAAAAGAAAGAAGAGGCGACCCTCACTAGCATTAAAGGTTTGGCCACAACGGTCTACAGAGGCCAATTTACTTGAATACACACCTCCTGAACAAGGAGCTTCGGATGAAGGACCATCAGTTGAAAGTTGATATTATAAAGACTCTTTATTGAAAGACACTTTAGCAGGAGCAGTGGCAAAGAGTATAGCCCTACAAGTAGAAAGTCATCGCGATGACCAACTCTCAACCAAAGTTGGGATCAAGTTTATCCTTAGTGAGAAGAAAATTCTAGCAGTGGCCACTTTCCTACAATAAAAGTGATGGGGATCATCCCATGAGACTCATGTCGTAGAATTCTACCAAAACTAGAAATAAATCTCTTCGAGTGATGGTAATCTCACAAGATAGAATCTCAATTGAGTGGGATGTATTGAGCTCGTATTTGAAGGTCAGAGTATAATATTAGAAGATGATGCCAACTACTAAGGAAAGCTTAACTCTAAGAGGATAGAGTGACATCAGACCATGCTTGACTACTGCTATTATACCCCATGAACGCTCTCCTAGCGAAAGCTCTATTGATGGCTTGGCGACAAGGAATCATTGATCCTCTCAGAAAGCTAAAAGAAGACCCTAAGCGAGAATAACCTTGGGCAACGATGCCAGAAATGCCCTCAGGGCATACAAGAAGAAGCAGGCATAGCGCAGTACCCAAGTTCTCTTGTGTTAAACAAATTCTTCACATTCAAGTGAGAAGTACAGAGATAAAATTTGGAGTACAAGATAATCCTGCAACTCAACACCATGTTGATGCCAATATCATCTCTGTGAGTGCTGGTAGATAGAAGGAGTGTAGTAGACATTATCTTTTATAATATTTTTTAGGAATTTAAGGTAGATCAAACTAAGCTAGTACCAGTGAATCCGCCCATTGTGGGTTTCATCAGGGAAACAATGAATGCACTTGTAGAAATAGTGCTTCCACTTATGATAGGATTATATGGATGTCATCAAGTCACCAGATTGGTCAAGTCCCCAATAATTGATGGTATAGGAGAAGTTCTAGGAGACATATAGGCTGCCAAAGAGTGTTATGTTACCACCCTAAGGAGGGTAAAGCATCCAGAAGAGAGCAGCAACGAGCCTTGAGGGCACACGTGCTCCCCTACTTATTAATTTAAAAAATTTGCTACTTTGCTAGCTTATGCATTACATTATAGGAGATTTATATTTTATGTTGATTATGAAGTGTTAGAGTAGTACTTGGTGCGCTAATCAGATTAGACATATTTTATACTCTTGTATCTATAAAAATAATCTTTTTCAAATCATATTAATAAAATATGCAAATTTTTTTATCTAAATACATTTAGTAATTAGATAAAGTCTCTAGACCAAACTTAGCTATGGGAGCATGGTAACGTATTTGATGGTGATCATGGAATATGTCTTTATGGATTTAGTCTTAAATTAGTTCTGAGTTGAGGGCTTTTTGGGATGGGACATCAAATAGTCCAATAGACTCATGCATACAATGCATGCTCGCATAAGGAGAATGTCTTGCTCCATGTACATTGACATAGGAATGCTAGTGTTTGTATGCGGGTGCTTATTAGAGAACAAGTACATTGAACAGGCCCACTGGAAATTCTTAATTGGAAATATTGTTTGTCGAAATAAAAATTTCCATGTTATGATAGTTCACGATTTGTTCTTAGACTTGAGGCATCATGGTAGCCTTATGCATATTGTATTTTCTTTTGAGGTATCATCTGATTGTCTAACAATAAAAAAAGGGGTATGTTGGATGTTGCATTGATATGTACGGTGGTTAATGAGTGGCCAACAAATGATCCATCAATTGTCTTAGAGAATAAGGTGGGATGAACGTTAGATGGGTGTTTTCTAATGATTCGCCCTGAGTCATTGAAGCTTGAAATAGAATCAAGTTATTGAGCAATTAGGGTTTCGGTTATTAATCCATGCCATAGACTCAATCGGGAGATTAGTTTATAGAAGGATCTTATGTGTATTAATTAATCAGAATAATTATTATTCATAAGTTGCAAATATTGAAAGTCCACTACTGGCTTAGTTCTTAACCTAAAGGGTTACACATAAAATGCCATTAAATGGCTAACTAATGCCATGATTCTCTTTAGTATTGAATTCAATCCCCTAAACTCCTTGGGTTTTAGTTCCCAGGAGGCTCATGTCGTAGAATTCTACCGAAACTAGAAATGCATCTCTCCGAGTGATGGGAATCTCACAAGATAGAATCCCAATTGAGCGGGATGTTTTGAGCTCGTGTTTGGAGGTCAGAGTATAATATTAGAAGATGATGCCAACTACTGAGGAAATGTAACACCCCTTAACCTAACTGCAGAGCCTAAACAAGCTGATACAGTTAAGTCAAGAAATGTTAATTTTTCATCTTTACTAGAGTTATGGTTTTTTAATAAAAGTTCCCATTTTTAGCTATAAGAGAAAGAACTTGAATCATTTTAAACACACCATATACATATATCAAAACTGAGTACATCTATTTACAAAACCATAACAGAGCGGCTTATTTAAAAACAAAACAGAGTTTTCAAAATAAACTACAAAACAGGTTGAAGCATGGCATATGAACAAATCTCTGTCCGGCCGCTGTAGAGACTCAGTCAACCTCTAAACCTGTACATTTCCACCTGCATCACATGAATCTAATGAGCTAAAGGCTCAATAAGATGAAACTGATGCAATAACAAATAACATATATGCACATCTCATAAATCATTAAATGCAATATTCTATTTAATAACTTTCATTCATAAATCATTCTTTAGGGCCCTTGAAGTGTGGTACTTAACTAATAGCGATAGACCATAGTTTTCGGAACCTGTTCATAATGATTGGCCAATAAGGGAACTAATACGGGGTTTCCATACTTGGTCTTTCAACCTCAGGTATTAACCGTATTCTATCTCATTCATTGTGGCTTTCCTATACCAGTTTTTCAACCTCAAGTATTTGCCACCATTTGTTAGGTCCGTCTGTTCCTCCGCGTCCCTTGTCTACCCGACCATCAATCAAGTACCATACTTCCTTTTTAAAAATCTCATTATATTCTTAATAGTGTCATGCTTCATAAACCATAAATGCATCAAATATTATATCATTTGACAAACAACAACAATCACATTAAAACATGAACAAACATTATATGATTCTTGTGATACACCAAATGAAAGCTTCAACTTACCTCAAGTCCACTTTGTGCTAGGTGAAAAGGCCAATCTCTTTGGAAGATAGGATGTGTTAAAGGCCTTGATTAAGTTGGATTTAAGCTTCAAAATCAACGGTTTTCAAGCTTAAAAGGATGGAAACTTGTTCTAGCTTGTGTTCTATGGATTCCTATGGATTGAATACAACTTTTGTGAGTATGAGAGTGTATAAATTTGGGAGAAACTTAGGATAATAAGGGCTGGTCATTTTTGAGGTGCTTCCACAAGAAATATGGATGAAAATGATTTGTTTGACCTTTCAAAGAGAGGTAAGTGGAGGGTGATGATTGGTTGCATCATGCTTGGTGTCTTCTCATGCCAAAAGCCACGTTCATGGGCTAAGGAAATGACAAAAATTGATGCTTTGGTGTTATAATCAAGTGCAATGTGGTTTAGAATGGTTTTATGCAACCTAGTCAACCAACCAATCAAATTGCACCATTGTGCATACTTTTAGTTCTTAGCCAATGTAACATATTTCAAGTAAATATTTAGACAATTAATCACTTTAGCATATAACTAGTATGGAGCAATACAAATAATTTATTTTATGGCCATTCACCCATCAATCTTCCTTAACCGAGATACCGAGCTTTTCACTACAAAAAAGGCACTTAAGGAATATGTTAAATCAAGAAATGAAAGTTTGATCTCATATTTCATGTACTAATGCATGTTAAATCATAACTGAAGCATATAATAACAATTATTCATGTTCGTGCAATCATGCTATTTGTATGCCATAATTCAATAATGTACATTGATTAGATGCATATTCATACAAAATGCTTATTATTGGCTATGTAGGAGAGAATTGAGAATTGGGCATTACAATCCTTCCTTCCTTATAAAAATTTCGTCCTCGAAATTTGACGTACCAAATAATTCCGGATACTTGCTCTGCATTTCTTCTTCTCTTTCCCATGTGGCCTCTTCTACAGAATGATTCCTCCATAATACTTTAACAAGTCGAATCTTTTTCGTTCTCAACTCTTTTTCCTTCTGATCTAGAATTTGCACTGGTTTCTCTTCATACGCTAAATCATGAGTCAATTCCAACGGTTCATAACTTAACACATGAGAAGGGTTTGAAATGTACTTTCTCAACATAGACACATGGAAAACATTATGAACATTAGATAATGATGGAGGTAAGGCCACTCTATAAGCTTTATCACCAACTCTTTCGAGAATCTCGAATGGACCGACATACCTTGGACTGAGTTTTCCTTTCTTTCCAAATCTCATAACACCTTTCATGGGAGCTACTTTTAAGAACACATGATCCCCAATGGCAAACTCTAAATCTTTTCTCCGTTTATCTGCATAACTTTTCTGTCTACTCTGCGCAATCTTCATTCTCTCTCGTATCTTCTCCACTACCTTAGCGGTATGTTGAACTATTTCTGGACCAAGTAGGCTTCGTTCTCCAACTTCATCCCAATGAACTGGAGATCTACATTTCCTTCCATACAATGCTTCATAAGGCACCATTCCAATTGTTGATTGGTAGCTATTATTATAAGTAAACTCCACTAATGGAAGTTTTGCATCCCAACTCCCTTGAAAATCTAGCACACAAGCTCTTAACATATCCTCTAATATCTGAATAACCCTTTCTGATTGCCCGTCACTTTGTGGATGAAATGTTGTACTGAATGCAAGTTTTGTTCCCATGGCACTATGTAAGCTCTTCCAAAATGTAGATGTAAACTTAGGATCTTTATCAGACACTATTGAAACGGGCACCCCATGTAACCTGACTATCTCTTTAATATATTATTGAGCATACTGGTCCATATTGTATGTGGATTTCACTGGAAGAAAATGGGTTGATTTAGTTAATCTATCAACAATCACCCATATGGAATTATACCCCTTTTGTGTTCTAGGTAATCCAAGCACAAAGTCCATTGTAATGTGCTCCCATTTCCACTCTGGAATCAACAAAGGCTTCAACAACCCTGATGGTCTTTGATATTCAATCTTAACTTGTTGACAAGTTAGACATTCAGCCATAAATTTTGCTATATCTCTCTTCATTTTAGGCCACCAATAATGTTGTTGTAAGTCCTTATACATTTTTGTGCTACCTGGGTGTACTGAGTAAGGAGTAGTATGACCTTCTTCTAAAATATCTCCTTTCATGGCCTTGTCAAACGGCACACACAGTATCCCTTTATATCGAATAATCCCATCATCAGTAATAGAGAAGTTTGGCCTCTTTCCAACCTCAATCATTCTTTTCAATCTACACAAATACGTGTCCACCTTTTGACCTTCTCTAATTCTATCTTGAAGTACAGGTCTCAACACTAAGGCTGACAACAAACACTTTTTCCCTTTAGGTACAATTTCAAGCTCTAATCTCTGCAAATCCAGTAATATTGACTTTTGTATAACAAAAAGAGAAGACGTGGATTTTCTGCTCAATGCATCTACAACCACATTCGCTTTACCAGGATGATAGTTGATCACACAATCATAATCCTTCACAAGTTCTAACCATCTTCTTTGTCTCATATTCAACTCTTTTTGGGTAAAGAAGTACTTCAAACTCTTATGATCTGTGTATATCTCACACTTCTCACCATACAAATAATGTCTCCAAATTTTCAAGGCAAAAACCACAGCAGCAAGTTCCAAATCATGGGTTGGATAATTCTTTTCATATTCCTTCAATTGCCTTGAAGCATAGGCAATAACCTTCCCATTTTGCATCAAAACAGCACCCAAACCATTTTTTGAAGCGTCGCTATACACCACGAATCCACCAATTCCAGTTGGAATGGTAAGAACAAGAGCTGTAGTCAATTTTTGTTTCAGTTCTTCAAAACTTCTTTCACAAGCATTGGTCCACAAGAACTTCACATTCTTTCTTGTCAACATTGTCATTGGAGTTGCTATCTTTGAAAACCCCTGAACAAATCGTCGATAGTACCCTGCTAATCCCAAGAAACTCCTTACTTCTGATACATTTGTTGGTGTTGGCTACTTAATGACAACTTCTACCTTGCTCGGATCAACAGAAATACCATCCTTTGATACTACATGACCTAGGAATACCACTTGTTCAAGCCAAAACTCACACTTCTTGAATTTAGCATACAACTGTTTTTCTTTAAGAACTTGCAGCACAATCTTCAAATGTTCCTTGTGCTCTTCTTTATCACGTGAATAAATTAGGATGTCATCAATAAACACAATCACAAATTTATCGAGATATTGCTTGAACACCCTATTCATTAGATCCATAAACGTTGCAGGGGCATTAGTTAAACCAAAAGGCATCACTAGAAATTCATAATGTCCATACCTTGTTCGGAATGCAGTCTTTGGTATGTCTTCTTCCTTGATCTTCAATTGATGATACCCAGAACGCAAATCAATCTTAGAAAATACAAATGCTCCCTGCAATTGATCAAACAAATCATCTATTCTTGGGAGTGGATACTTATTCTTGACTGTTATCTTATTCAACTCTCTATAATCAATGCACAACCGCAATGTACCATCCTTCTTTTTCACGAACAACACAGGTGCTCCCCAAGGAGAATAACTAGGGCGAATAAAACCCTTATCAAGCAATTCTTGCAATTGAACTTTTAACTCTTTCAATTCTGTTGGTGCCATTCGGTATGGTGCTTTAGAAATAGAAGTAGTTCCTGGCATAACATCAATCACAAATTCGATCTCTCGATTCGGTGGTAGTCCCGGTAAATCATCTGGAAATACCTCAACAAATTCTTGAACCACATCTACATTTTCTGGCTTTAATTGTGCTTCAACTGAGGTGTCCAGAACATTTGCCAAATACCCAACACAACCTTTATTCAACATCCTTTGAGCTTTCAAAGCAGATATAATTGGTAAGGACCGTGAGAATGAGATACCATTAAACATAAACTGTTCTTCCCCAGGTGGCTGAAAAATCACAATCTTCTTGTTACAATCAATTGTTGCATGATATTTGGTAAGCCAATCCATACCCAGAATAACCTCAAAATTTGGCATCGATAAAACAACAAGATCTACATAGAGAGTCCTATCACTAATCTGAATAGAACAAGCCCTTAACATTTAGTTGGAATCCATTTCTTCCTAGATGGAACAGTCACACTGTACCTTACTTTTAATAAATCTGGTGTAATGCCCAATTTTCTCACAAATGCACATGATGCAAATGAATGCGTAGATCCAGAATCTATCAATGCAATTGCAGGTATCCCAGAAATTAAAATAGTACCTGTGACTACGGAAGCATCTACATCAGCTTGTTCTTGTGTCATTGCATACACTCTCCCCTGAACTTTCCCCTGTACTGTTGGGCAATCCTTTGCTATATGTCCAGGCTTTTTACACTTAAAACAACGATTAGTACCACTATAACATTCCCCAAAATGATTCTTCCCACACTTAGTACATTTAGGCCTTTCAATTGTAGAAGAAGTCTGTCCAACTCTAGGACGCTTTTCATTCCCTTGGCTTAATTTTTGCTCTCCTTTCTTCCACTGGTTTAGATTTCTTGGAGTGAATACTTGCTTCTTTTGTTGTTGGAATTTCTCAATCTCTTTCTCATCTAAATCAGCCATCAAAGCCTTGTCCACCAGTTCTCTAAACTCTGTTACTGAAGACATTCTCACATCTCTTCTAATTTCAGGATTAAGGCCCCTCAAGAAATAATCCATCTTCTCATTGTTGTCTCTAGCAATGTATGGTACATACTTGCAACCCTGTTCAAATTTTCTCACATAATCACATACAGACATCCCTCCTTGTTTTAACTCCAAGAATTCCTTTACTCTAAGTGACCTAGCATCCCTGGTGAAATACTTATCATAAAAGATTGTTTTAAACCTCTCCCAAGTTAGTTCTTCCATATTCACTGCAAGTTTAGCTCCTTCCCACGAAGTTCTAGCATCCTTCTTCAACAAGAAAATTGCACAAAGTACCTTCTCAGCATCATCAATTCGCATGTAGTCAAAGATAGTGTCCAAAGATTTCACCCATTCCTCTGCAACCATGGGATCAGACCCACCATTAAAATCAACCGGTTCCATCTTTCTAAACTTCTCATATACATCCTGTGAAGGATCCTGTCGAGCTTGTGGTGGAGGAAGGCGCTGATTCTGTTCTTGGGTTCTTTGTTGCATATCTAGCAATTGTTGTATCTGTTCACCATGCATTCTAGTTTGTTGTTGAATGAGATCAGTCAAATTGTCCACCACACTATGATTACCCTCATGATCATTCATTGTCTTCCTTTTTGGTGCCATGACCTGATATGCATTGCCCAGTCTCATTCCATTCATTAGCCAATAATAAATGCATAATCATGACAATAACATGGAATAAAATATAATCAAATGAACATAAAAGCAAATAAACAAGTAGTTGACCATGTTTCCCAGCCAGGATGTGTTCATATGCCTTCTTTTGTCTACAGGAACGACTAAACCTCCGCTCTAATACCACAAACTGTAACACCCCTTAACCTAACTGCAGAGCCTAAACAAGCTGATACAGTTAAGTCAAGAAATGTTAATTTTTCATCTTTACTAGAGTTATGGTTTTTTAATAAAAGTTCCCATTTTTAGCTATAAGAGAAAGAACTTGAATCATTTTAAACACACCATATACATATATCAAAACTGAGTACATCTGTTTACAAAACCATAATAGAGCGGCTTATTTAAAAACAAAACAGAGTTTTCAAAATAAACTACAAAACAGGTTGAAGCATGGCATATGAACAAATCTCTGTCCGGCCGCTGTAGAGACTCAGTCAACCTCTAAATATGGATTCCTATGGATTCCTAGCTTGTGTTCTATGGATTCCTATGGATTGAATTCAACTTTTGTGAGTATGAGAGTGTAGAAATTTGGGAAAAACTTAGGAGAATAAGGGCTGGTCGTTTTTGAGGTGCTTCCACAAGAAATATGGATGAAAATGATTTCTTTGACCTTTCAAAGAGAGGTAAGTGGAGGGTGATGATTGGTTGCATCATGCTTGGTGTCTTCTCATGCCAAAAGCCACGTTCATGGGCTAAGGAAATGACAAAAATTGATGCTTTGGTGTTATAATCAAGTGCAATGCGGTTTAGAATAGTTTTATGCAACCTAGTCAACCAACCAATCAAATTGCACCATTGTGCATACTTTTAGTTCTTAGCCAATGTAACATATTTCAAGTAAATATTTAGACAATTAATCACTTTAGCATATAACTAGTATGGAGCAAAACAAATAATTCATTTTATGGCCATTCAACACATCAATCTTCCTTAACCGAGATACCGAGCTTTTCACTGCAAAAAGGGTACTTAAGGAATATGTTAAATCAAAAAATGAAAGTTTGATCTCATATTTCATGTACTAATGCATGTTAAATCATAACTAAAGCATATAATAACAATTATTCATGTTCGTGCAATCATGCTATTTGTATGCCATAATTCAATAATGTACATTGATTAGATGCATATTCATACAAAATGCTTATTATTGGCTATGTAGGAGAGAATTGAGAATTGGGCATTACAGGAAAGCTTAACTCTAAGAGGATAGAGTGACGTCAGACCATGAATTGGATTATTTAATTGGGTCTAATTTGATTAGATGGGTCAGATGAAATAAATTAATTAAAAATAGGCTAAAATATTTAATTGGATTAATTATGGGATTTATTTTAAGTTCAAGTCCTTAGAGAGGCCATTTGGAAGGGCCCATGTGGGCTGTTGAAAAAGGATGAAAACCCAAGAATTTGAAATTCTTGGAGACTCTAAATATCTTTGGAAGATATGAAGGGATAGAGTTTGAGATTTTTAGAACAATCAAAATTCTTCCAATCAATTAAAACGAGACCAAAAATACCAAAAATCAATAATACCAAGAGTGGGACTCTTGGAATTTTTTGAGTCCCCTTATAAAAAGCATAGGGGAAAAAATTTGAGGCTGAGAGAAGCCCTCAAATTTTCGACCATAATAGAATTAGAGAGATAAAAATTATTTTTCTTCTCACATCCTTTATTCCTCCAAAATTCTATCTTTTTTGTCTAAGTATTAATTATTTTATCACAAGTTGATAATAAGAATTAATATTCACCATATTCACTCCATTAACTAGGTTAGTAAAAGAATCCAGATTGCTAGCAGAATTTGGATTCTGTATTTCCGCTCAGCGTGTGGACTTCTTTAGAGGGGAGACGTTTAGATCCCTGTGAATTGAAATTCAAAAAGAGGCTAGCAATTGATTGCTTCAAACCCTACAACCACCAGAGTGCACTAAAAGGTATAAATCAAAACTATTTTATTTAATTTATTACACCGTTGGAAATTACAAAATTGATAAATTGCAGCAGATCCAGGGTGATGCTATAATTGTTATAGCATGTTTCTTTTTAAATTTTTATTTTTCTACTGCACACACCCTAGGATCACGCTAGCCTAACAGTGGTATCAGAGCCACGGTTTGCGTAATTCCAATTGGATTTGATTTATGCCTATGAATTTAATTATTAAATTTTTGGTGGATAGTTATGTTTCGAATTGGGATTTAATAATTTTGTAATTTTATTTAATTGTTAAATTCATGAAACGACACCAAACTGTGCAAGCTGAATGTGTGCACAAATGTTGCATGACGAAAGGAGCCTTTGCGTGCTGGATGCGTGTGCTGCCCTCGCGCTGGCTGTGGTGGCAACACATGTTATGTACACTTGCTGCAAACAGTAGCTATGCACAGGGACTATTGGACACCCCGTCCTGTCAATTGCAGAATTAAATTTTCAATTTTTTAATTAAAAGGTTTTTCTTAAAAAATGAGATTTTATCCCAAGTCGTGAAATTACAATTTAAATAGATGGTAAATTTAAATGCTTTAGTAAATTCATGTGTTGTATTTATTGGTATGTATAGGGTGATCATGGAGTCTTTTGGGCCAATGTGATTAGATTTATTTATTTTTAGGTTTTTGAAATAGGACCTATGAGTCTCTTATTCTTTCCTTGTATGTTCTTTACATTTTTTAAATGATAGTAGAATAGGATTAGATTTTTCTTTTTTGTATTTGTGGACAAGAAGAAGGACCAAGACAAATAATCAAGAGAAGGACCATGAATGTATGGGATATATTCAAGTAATAGAAATTAGTTTTGATTTCCATTTTATTACCTTTATAGATTGATCTAGATCTATTTTTAGCTAAAATAGATCGTATAGGATTGGCCTATGATCATCCGAGTTATATATGTATTAGATACAGGCGTAGGGTTTATTTAATATTTTCAAATGACATTCTTGTTGTCAATTGAATGCAAACACATTAAATAAAGTAAGATTAAAAGTGATGAAGTCTTGTTTAAAATAAATACCCCACTTGAATTAAAATCAAGTAAAGGAATTTTTAAAAATCTTGATTTTAAGCAAATATCGATAAAATTAGATTGGACCCAATAATCCATGCCTACCATTAAAAGTAAACGACATGACGATGCTACCTTACTTTGTTACTGGCCACGAATCATGGAATGACACTGTAATGGAAAGTTGTGATCTCTACTGTGCATGCCAATGCCTATGGAATGGACTCATCTCTATGTTGGCCATGAGTTGTGAAACGCTTTGATGCTCCATCTTGGGTCTTGCTTGACACTTAGTACTATATGGCTCATAAAATTGGTGTATATGGGAAAAAGTGAAGTAAAATATTTGAAGGTTACATGGAGATGCTGTAACACCCCCCCCCCCCCAACACTGAATATAGATATTGAAATAACAATATTTTTGACAAGGTAGCACATGTGTGTGCATGTATATATATATATATATATATATATATATATATATATATATATATTTACTTTTGTCAAATATAGCACTTTGAGAAACAGTAAAGTGTTTTCTTACATATAACCCTATATATAGAAAAATCACTGTTATATATAGTCAACAATTTACATAATAATAATGAATATAAAAATTAGAATATACCCACAACATAACCTAACAGGTTGTCATCCATGTATACTGATCCTCAAAATTTGTAGGAACCCCAATGGCTTGCCCAGTAAGTCCATAGTATCAAGTATCACCAGACTCACCTACAATGCATAAACTATATGAGCTAACGCTCAGCAAGTAAATATTATGCATGTCAAAGAATAATCCACAATATTAATTCATGCACCTCAAAATGTTATGCCCACAATGCAATTCCATGCATCGAAACATTTATCTCAAAATCATTTATTTCTTGGCCCCTGACCAATGCTACTATCCCATGCATTGAAAAAGAGCTCTGCACATCGCCATAATCTAATGGCCAATAATCATATAAGCATGCAAATCCATGCATACTTGTGCGCCTGCAAATCTATGCACGCGAACCTGCAAATCCATGCATGCTTCGGTAAACTAGTAGTGGTCAACAAAATATTTTCCTTTCTCAGAATCATGTTGTGCAATGCAAGATTTATCACAATGCTCGTATATGATGCATGCACGTGTCAATGCCTATGTATGTATGCTCAATGGACATGAATAACAGTAATGTGCGCCCTTTGCTATGCACATATGATCTAGGTATTACATATAAATCACACATTAACTATATCTATGCATTGTAGTTGTAAATGAATCTTTACTTACCTTTGATCGGTTGTGTGTTACTTCTAGGTTTCTTAAGTATTACTCCCCAACCCTAGATGTGAAACAATCTGTAAAAATACAAGATATCAATCAACATCCTCAATTAGCAAGTTCATTATACCTAATATAGTATAAAGATCTTGAATTTTAATTTAATTAAACAACCTTACCACTTAAAAACTATAACTAAATACAACATTCTATGTACCTTTGTTCTACATCTTAAATGTATACTAACCTCAATTGATGGAGACAGTTCTAAGCATCTCTTTAATTATCATGCCATATTGTAATTGCTAATCGATGAAAATTTATTCCAATACTCTTAACTCATACATGAACATGTATATGATGATACCTACAGGTTTTATTCAACATATCATACACTTTTGAAGCCTAAAATACAAGAATACAACAAGGTGACAATTTCTAGCACAAGTATTTTCTATCAAGTATTTGAAACCAAAAACCCTTTCTTTGTGCACCAACAACTTTCTAATAACATCCTAACACATTTATAAATAATATTCAAAGCTTAATAAGCCAATAAAACTCAAAATAAATCTAAAAGTCATGCCAAACCCGTAGGTTAACCTCACCTTGCAACAGTTTTCTACTTGAACTTGTTTATTTCTCCTCCCCTTTGATTGTTTTGCCTCCTTTTTTCGGTTGGAGTCACTTAAGACCTATTTAGAGAGATTTTGCTATGTATTTGGAAGCTAAAATGGTGTAGAATAAGGTTTAAGTTGTGGTTGTTAGCTTAAGAGTGAAGAATAGGTTGAGGTGCTAGCTTGAAAAGTCTAAGCATGAGGTGGTATAAGCTTGAGGTGGCATGTAGTGGTAAAATTTGATTTTCTCCCTTTTTTTGAAGCTGTAATCTTGTGTGTCGCACCTATTTTTATTTGGTTTCAATCTTAGTCACCATTCATTCTCATAGATAATTTCTATGTCCGTTCATTCGATCTCCAAACTGATTGACATCCGATTCTTAAATGATTGCCTAGTTTGCATTTCTAAAATCATATGCACATATGGACCTTGTATTATAACACTTAAATCATATTATATTATGTCCAATATCCCAAGTATGTTAATCCATGGATGTATACTTTTAAAACACCTCGATCTAATTAAATCGAATCATATAAACTTACTAGTAACACCTTTAACACTTCCAAAATCATAACATATAACCTATGAATATCCAATATGTCGACCAATCTATTCTTTTTCTTATTTAAATATAGAATTTCTTAATTAGGTTATAAGATCTCAACCACTAATATCATGTGATAGCATTAGAGGTCTAACGATTAAGAATGCTACATAAGATGCTATGTAAATGTTAATGTAAATTAGCATATAAGTAGCATGTAATGCATGAATCACATTGGCCAAGTGAGTAGTGTGAGGATTGGGTATTACATTCTCCCCTCATTAAAATTTCATCCCCGAAATTTTACTTACCAAAAAGCTTTAGATATTTAACTATCATTTTATGCTTCTTTTCCCAAGTAGCTTTGATTGACTTATCCGTAGTACTTTAACCAATGAGATATTCTCATCTTAAAGCTGCTTTACTTCCATTACTAAAATATCTATAGGTCTTTCTTCATATCTTCGACCTCAATTTAGTTCCATTGGTTCCTTCTTCAGTAGATGCCATATATTCATGATATACTTTCTTAAAATGAACATATGAAACACATTGCGAACTCCAGACATTGATGCAAAGAGGTCGAGTTTATAGGCAATATCTCCAATTCTCTTAGTAATGCAAACCAAACCATTGTACCTAGGATCAAGTTTGTATGTAACATCGCTAATTTTTTTTCCTGCCCAAGCCGCATAATCTCTTTCATTGGAGACACCTTCAAAAATTTGATCCCCTATCATACATTGCAATGATATTCCTCTTTAATCTGCATAACTCTATGGTCACTTCTAACTAGTTTCCATACATTGGCAATTTGTTCTACAACTTCTATCATTTCCCAAATCATATTCAGCCTAAAAGAACACCAAATTCATTTAAATAAAATGATGACCTATATTTTCTATCATATAATTCCTCATAGAGAACTATCCCAAGTAGCCTTATAACTATAGTTATAAGAAATTCCAACCAACGAAAATTTTTCTCAATTGACATCAACAATCTAATGCACAATCTCTAAGCATATCTTGCAAAGTCTAATTTGTTTGTCCTAGTTGCCCATTGATGCATGGATGATCACAATACTAAAATATAATTTTGTTTCCAATACCTGATATAAGATCTTTTAGGAAGTGGACAAAGATCTTAAATCCACATCAGAACTAATAGAAACTAATAAATCATAAAGTCTAACCGATTTCTATACATTTATCTTTCCATAGATTTCCAAGGAATACCTAGGGTAAATTGAGAAAGAATGAGCATATTCATTTAACCTATGAACAATAACCCAATTCCATTATCATATACAAAATTCCTAAATGCCTTCCCATTTCCACTGGAAACTAAAAGCAAAACTAAATCATTCCAACATATGTACTTTTTACATATATCCCTTTTTTTTTTCAGTGGCAAACCAAATATTAAAAATATATTCCATAATAGCTCGTCCAGTATCCGATATCTGTACATTTTTCAACTTCAAAGAGTTGTGAGTAAATTAGCCTCATTGATTGAATTTTCACTTAAAGAAAAAATATGACATTGAGTGGAAAGATTAGGTTGAGGTCAAGCAGGAAACTTACTTTTTTCTTGAGTGTACAAAGAGGTGGTTAATGTTGAAAGTGTATTTTTTATCTTATTGATAGCTTGTGAAGTTTGATTATGGATGTTTGTTTATTCTTACATAAATGCTTGCAAAGTCTCCTCAATGGATTTTGTATGTGGAGCAGAATAAGAAGAAAAGTTTGGTGGCTTTTGTGAATGTAGTATTGGGTACAGTTATCATCTCACCAACTAAAATCGGGATGATTTCTCCATTATGGATTGTAAGTTTTGGAATATGGAGAATGAATTTTTTTTAAATGTGTTGTACTGGAATGTTTGGACATTCATTGGTGGAGTACCTCATAAGTTCACAATTGCTACAAACTTCTTCCTCTTGCACAAATTTGATTTCCTTTACTTTTTTAAGTTCTATGGCTTCAACTTTTCTTGTTAAACTAGCAATCCTAGCATTTAGACCATCTTCTTTACTAAGGTAAAATTTTTCTTTATTACTATTAGCAAGATTAGATGTAATAGAACCTTTGGAAGAATTAACACTATACCATGATTGAGAGTTTTCTGCCAAATGGTTTAAATATTCTAGGGTTTCATCACGTTCTTTATAAAAAAATTCACCATTACACGTTGTTTCAACAAATTATTTTATTTCAGGAGTTAAACATTGGTAAAAGAAACTAATGAAACTCTATTTTTCAAAACCATGATGTGGGCATGAATTCAACAAATCTTTAAATCTTTTCTAACATTGAAAGAAAACTTCATTAGAATTTTGAGAGAAGTTTTACATTTATCTTTTCAAAACATTAGTTTTATGAGTTGGAAAAAACTTTTTCAAAATTCAGCTTGCATTTCTTACCAAGTGCCAGTTGACCTAGGTTTTAAAAAATTAAGCTAAGTTTTTGCTTTATCTTTTAAGGAAAAATGAAATAATTTGAGTTTAACAATCTCATTTATACAAATTTGATCATCAAAAGTGGCACATACTTCATCAAATTCTTTCAGATGCAAATAAGGGCTTTCAGAGTCTAAACTATATAAATTAAAAAGTAAATAGATCATACCTGGCTTGAATCGAAAGTTATTTGTATTGAGAGGAAAAATAAAACAAGAAGGAGAAGAATTTCGTGGAGGTTGCAAGTAATAACACATGGTACGCACCTGTTGATTCTCATTTTCATCCTGGATACTTTTATTTTCAGCCATGGTGGAAGTGTATGGATGTGACTCAAATAAATTTTCAAATAAAGTTTCAAAACACTAAACGACGAGAATTATGACTACAATACCATATAAGCATATAATCATAAAGAAAATAAACATAAAATATTTAAAAAGGAAAAATATTTACAAACTTAAATAGTAACCTTGCCTTCCTTGATAATGACGCCAAAAACTTGCTACAATTTTAATGTTGCAAACTCAAGTGCAGGTTGTGTCAAGTAATAAATTTCTCAAGAGTCCGAGGTCGATTCACAGGAAAGTTATATGAAGATTTCAAGACTATATTTCTAAAATCATGGGCTTTATGCGGTTTAGAACATATATATAAAAGAATAATGTATGTTATAACTAAAAAATCAAAGTAATAAAAGTATTGAGGATTAGAGATCCACTCTTAAGTTTTGGATAAAGGAACGATTATTTCTTCTTTTTACCTCTTTTAATTACCACTATTGGAATCCATATATAATGAAGGTTCCAATGGGAAGATGTTATCAAATAGCTGATGCATTAAGGTAATCATGATATTGTCTTACTATTTGTAAATTATCTCTTAATACCAATGATTATTTATGGGATCAAGTATTTATGCATATCTTTGTTTATAACAAATCAAGGTTCACGTTAGCGGTTGATGTAGTAAAACCAAACGTCCAGCAAAATGAACCCAAGTATTTGTTGTGCCATTAGTGATACATAAATCAAGAATCACCACAAAATAAATAGGGTTTAGATAAAAAATTAATACAATCATACAACACACTTAAATATTTTATACTATTATAACCATTCTTCTTCTTCTATCATGAGGTTCAACCTTTTTTCTTATCTAAATAAAACTAAAAAAGACATAATGAAAGTAGAAAAATCTAAAAATAGAAGACAAACTAGAGAATAAATATCTATTACTACAAGAAAAATTACATTACTACTAGAAAATTTAGTCTAAAGAAATACAACAATAAAACTTTTTTTCCCCTTTATCCCCCACTCTTACAAGCTTAATACATGGCCTATTTATGGTTCTTAGAGTATGCTAGAGGCCAAATATATAATGGAGGAGTTAAACAATCAAGTGATATGCTAGTTGTTAAGAGAAAATTTAGAGTTTTTACATCAAATACTCTAAATTTTCACCTACCCGATTGAATTATATTTTTAGACCAGACACAACCAGATTTTAATGATGGGTAAAGAATAAAAATTGTAGATCTTTCTTTGTTGATATATTTTCATATGTTATTTGTCAAATTTGGCTGCAGGATAAGAGAGATATGGTCCAATTACAAGATTATGTTTTCAACATCAACAATGCATTATAGTATGTTTATTGACCATTTTGACATATTTTCTCACCATTTTTTCTTCTGCAAACTTGTTTATCTACAAATAGGTCAGGAATGGGACTATTATTTGAATTTTTTGTGATCCATTTTGTACAATCACTTATAATTCAACTTCTTTGATCCATACACATTTAGTATAGGATTCAAAGTTTACATGAACTTATAGATGAATGACTTATCAATTCATAACCTCAAGAAATAACCAAAAATTATTTTGGAATCAAAAGTTACATCATTTTTTCTAAAACCTGCACAAAGAAAAGATAAAACTTTTTAATCTCATTTTTTTTTGTTGATTTCCCATTTTATTCCTAAAACACAAAAATGCTTTAATTGGAGTTTTAATGATAATTTTAAAGTGAAAATAATTATATAAATTATAATTAATTGTATATTTTTAAATGTTAATCACATTAGTAGGGCTCAAACAGGCCAACTCCTCTTTTAGAAATAGATCAGCCCTATATAGGTGCGCGGTTAAACAATCTATGAATCCATCATCCCAAGTGACCTCCCAAGGTTCATAGTTTGGGTTTTGTACTCTGCTAGTCTCAACGAAGATTCCAACGCCTATCTAGAGGGGCTCTAATGGATGGGTATTTATCCTTTTGTGACCCTATGAAGGAAGAAAGATTAGTTAAGAACCTACAATTTGGACGTTCAGCCTGGTGAAAGAACCCTTTCTCTCTTAATCGACGAGATGCCATGATCGGGTATAAAGCCTAAAAATGCTCAGGACCTGGCAGACCCCAAATACCTACATCATGATACAAAATTCCAAAAAACTGTCTGATCGAGTTTGAGGCCCAACTGGGCTGGACATGTCTCTAAGTTATTCAGTATCATAGTAACAAAATTCGCTTTTTTATTTTTGAATTTTTTGCGATTTTACCGCGATAAACTGAGAAAAATATAAAAATCCTTTTAAAACGTGATAATTTCAATTTATCCCAATTAGACCATGTATATTGCGAATATTCTGAATAAATGGGCGGAATGAATCTCTCCTATCCCGCATGGCCGCACAGGCGCACACTCAGTCACTCACATCTGACATGTGACTTTTTCCAACTATCCACTTCTGAGTTATGAGTCCCGACTCCACAAGATATAAGCCATGCAAATAAGGGAGAGGTATTCCACACTTCCGTTCAAAAATCAAAATCTTTACTCATATTCTAAAATCCAAATCTTCTCACATTCTTCTATATTCAAATAATCGATATTTTAAAAATGTGCAGATTACTTCCATTCAAATTAACGGTTTCAGAAACTTATTCCAATATATGTGGATAGTTTATCTTTTTCAAAATATTATCTTATTCAAATTTTGTGAATGGAAATTAACATTGATTCTATAATCAGTAGATACGGTAATTCTTTTTCAATTATGTAAAACATATTTAAATCTTATTTTCACCATTACAAGGTGATTTTAGACTTTAGAGTACTATTTTTTTCTCAAAAAAAAAAAAAAAAAAAAAAATTACTTGTACAACCCTGTGTTCTACATTTTTCTAGTTGCTATCCTCTAAGAGAGGTAAACAACTAATTAAGGTATTTAATTTCAAGTACATGTGGATACTTTTTTATATTTCATACATATGTTTCTGTGAATATATCAAATTGATTTACAAAGTGTACATTTGTTTTAAAAAATCCTATTCGAATCTTGGTAGTTAGTGTTGTATATGCTCACTATGTGTGTGATATTGACTTGTGATTTTATTTTATTTTTGAAACAAACTCTCCTTCAGACAAAAATATGAATAAAGTCTTTTTATCTCTACATGTTCAATTATGAGTTTGAGATTTATAGAATAGTGTAAACTTTATGTAATTGGAGTTTTACGGAAAGAATCGAAATGCCAAGACAGAAATTGAATCATGCAGTTATAGATGCATTCTCCAAAGTTACAATAGCATCAGCAATCCATGGACCATACTCATAAATGATTTAAAAAAAATAAAAAAATAATCTTATAACAATACATTGCATGATCTAAAAACTACATTCTGCTAACTAGTTCTGCTTCAGCTAGAGCATTTGAATTCTCTTTGATAAACTTTCATTTTCTTGGGAAGAAAAAAGGGTTGAGATTTTAGGAGAAGAAAACGAGAGTTTACCTCTATCAAAGTTTACACTTTACACCTTGATTCTTTGCATAAAACTTCAATTATATGAAAGTTTGCGCCTTGATTTAATTTGATAAGTTCAATTTTTATTTAGGCCAATGTGGGAGTATGCTACAAATGAAGATGACATAATTCATTGTAACTTTTGCCAAGCGACATTCAAGGGAGGCATTACTAGAATCAAATATTATCTTGCTAGAATAACATGCAATGATGTAAAACCTTGTGCAGTTGCTAATGATGAGTTATGTGAAATAGCGAAGAAAGTAGTAGAAGTAATTAAGGGCGGGGGTAGAAAAATGAACCAAATGTCCAATCCGTTGAGAAAAGCTTAAGTTCAACTTTTTCACATCTATTACAAGCACGCCCTTGAGTAGAAGACGGATCTTTGAAGTAGAAAGCACTTTTTGCAATAACACAAAAGAAAGAAAAGGAAATTGTGGATGATGCTTTGGTTTAGGGCAATGATTGTCAATAATGTTCCTTTTAATGTCTTGATGAGCGAAGAATTGGTAGCAGTTTGGGCAAAAGTTATAGATCATGGTCCTGGATATGTTCCTCCAAGTAATGAGGCAGCTTGAACACAGGTCCTAGCAAAGCTGAAAGAAAAAGGCAATGAATATGTAAATTCAGTTAATCATCATGGGTTGAAAGTAGTTGCACATTAATGTCTGATATATGGACTGATGGACGAAAAAGACCTCACAATAATTTGTTTTTTGCTTGTCCAAATGGAGTCGTCTTTTTGAAGTCAGAATGTACTGTGGGATCTAAAAAAATAGTTGAATATATATCTGAATTCATCTCTTCTGGGATTGAAGAAATAGGACCAACTAACATTGTGCAATTTATCTTTGACAATGCCTTGAACTACATAGTTGTTGGATATATGATTGAATAAAAATATCCTTATATTGTGAAGACGTCGTGTGCAGTGCATTGTTGGATCTAATTTTTGAGGATATTGATGAGCTTCCACTTGTAAAATTAACTTTAGAAGATGCTTGAAAATTAGTCAAGTTCATGCATAAGTATAAACAAGTTTTGGACTTGATGAGGAACATACATTAACAGAACAGAGATAAAGTGTCAAGTGCGAGATGTGCGCGACCGAAAAATAAAAATTTTAAACAAACAGGCAAAATTACAAATTTACTTATGTAACTAAAGGGGGCAGCAAATTTGGTCCCGTAATAAATATGTTTTGCAAAAAAAACCTGCAATTAAAAAAAACTCGCTAATTGGGTCATTTTTTTGCCGAAAATTGCAAAGTCCATTGGAAAACATCATGTGCTAGTCATGTGCCCCAAAATTTGGGAATTTTCCTAATTCTGGCCAAGTTTGCTGATATGGAGAATAAAAACTTGAGTTGGCGCCTCTATAGACTTAAAAGTAACAACTCAGCAAAAATAACTTCAAATCAACCGCCGAACTCAACAAAAAATGGGAGGGAATCCAACTAATTTGCCTCTCAAATAAAAATCCCCAAATCTGATATGTAATAACCTTAACAGAAAAAAAAAACCCAAATCTCCTCAATCAGGCAAGGGACGAAATACATGGCCCTTCTCTTCATGCGTTGGCCTTTTCCCCAATCATCAACTTTCTCATAAGGCTTTCTACTTCATCCCTCTTCATATCACTATCTATCTCCATGCCTGTGCCCCATTATGTGCAGCAATACCAGCAATTAGTTTGTTGCTGCACGAAAAATGACCAACAAATCATAGGCACTCCACTACATATGCTTTCCAAAGTTGAATTACATCCGCTGTGAGTTAAAAATCCTCTAACAGAGGGATGGCTGAGAACTTTCTCTTAAGGGCACCATTTTTCCATCAACCCTCTTTCTTTTATGGCTTTAAGAAATTTGGGTGGGAGAACAGCCTTGTCCCCTGAGACAAAAAAATTGGTTGCTATTAGAAAGCCCCCAAGAAAACTTAACGAGCTGGTCAAGTGTCATCATAGTTATGCTACCGAAATTAACATAGACTACTGAGTTGGGGTCTTTCGAGTTGAGCCACTCGAGACACTCTGGCTCATCTTTCCATAGATTTGATCCAAGCTGCTCCAAACCCTTGTTATCCTCTTGGTTTTCAAGCAAATGTAATAGCCCTATGGCGTAAATTGGGAGTAGAATAGATGTGGGAGTGGATTTCATCCTTGCCTGATTGAGGAGATTTGGGTTTTTTTTTTTTCTGTTAGGGTTCTTACATATCAAATTTGGGAATTTTCATTTGAGGGGCAGGTTAGTTGGATTCCCTTCTATTTTTTGTTGAGTTGGGCGGCCGATTTGGAGTTATTTTTGCTGACTTGTCACTTTTAATTCCACATGGGTGCGAGCTCAACTTTTTATTCTCCACATCAGCGAATTTGGCCGGAATTAGAAAAATCCCCAATTTTTTTTGGGGCACATGACTAGAACATGATGTTTTTCAGTGGATTTTGCAATTTTCAGGGAAAAAGAACTCAATTCGCGAGTTTTTTCAAAATTCTGCTAGCAATTCTGATTATTTTACTAATCTAGTGTACAAAGTGAATTTTAGTGAGTATTAATTCTTAAACCAACTAGTCGTGTTAAGAATTAAATATTTTCAATCAAAAGATGGAATTTTGATTGATCGGGAGAATATGGAAGATTGAGTGAAAAACTAATTTTTCTTTTTCCTTATTTTTGAAGTGGTTGAAAATTGGAGTATCTCACACTCAAAGATCGACCCTTGTGTTTAAGTAGTACTGGCCAAAAATCCTAGAGTCTAACTCTTGAAATTTTTTGGGCCCTTCATTTATTAGTTGGAGGAATTTGGTTGATCACAAGATCTCTTAAAAATCTCCAACTCTATCTCTCTTATCTTCGCATAACATTAAGAGATAATCTTATCTAATCTCATTAGATATTTTCAAGAATATCTAATTCTTAGAACTCTATCTTCTTTCAATAACTCTTGTGGGCCTCTCCTATTGGGCCACTTGAATTGAGCTTCAACTTTTAATTAAATTCAACAATTAATCTAATTAATTGATTTGGCCTAAATTTAGTTAATTGATCATAATCAATTAATTTAATTTCATCAAGCTCACCTAATCAAATTAGGCCCAATTAAATAATTTAATTATTAAATTGAGTAAATTAATTTATGGTCAACTCAATTTATTGTTTCACTCCACTTGGGCTTTCTAATTTTATTTGGTGCAATTAAATAATTCAATTATTGAATTGAATAATTAATTCAACTCTTTGAATTAAATAAAATCCCAATTAATTAATCTCTATTAATTAATTGGATCTAATTCCTTAGATCATTTCCTAAATTAGAAATATTTCATTCCAAATTGTATCATTCTTTAGGTTCACAACTAAACTAGTAGTGGGCTTGCAATACTTTTAACTTTTGAATTATAATTATTTTTTATTAATTAATCCAATTGATTAATCCGTTTAGAATTAACTCCTTAATTCCAAGAACCTCATAAATAATAGAAAACACATAGCAAGTGTCTCCTGACTACCTAAACTTAGATAAAATAACGAGCAAACTTATTTTAATTACGAGTACCATATACGTAAGGTTCTTCTATCATCTAATCTTCTATTGAGTTTATAGTATAAATTATAAGTCAAAATCCTAAATAACTCAGTAGTTATGATTTCATTTTAAGTTTCAATGGCTCATCATGAATCATTAGAAAATCCCCATCTAATATTTATCCAGCCTTGCCCAAAGACTTCTGAATCACGAACTATAAAAATATTAGGAAAATTCACTTATTCTACTATACAAATGATGGATCCTTTGTTGGCCACTCATTAACCTCTATACATGCCAACTGTCAAGTAATCAGATCAACATGGAACACGATATGCATAAGGCTACCATGGTGTCTCAACTCTAGGACTATTCGTGTACTATCATAATGTGAAAATTCTAACTTCGACACCCAACGTCTCCAACCAAGAATTTTTAGTGAGCATGTTTAGTGTATTTGTTCTCTAACAAACACCCGTATATATGCACTAGCATCTCTACACTGATACTTATAGAGTGAGATATCCTTCTCATATGAGTATACATCGTATGAGCGAGTCTTATTAGGCTATTTGATATTCCAACTTAAAAATCCCTCAACCTAGAACTTTTTTAAAATCAAAGTCTTAGAGGCATATTCCATGATCTCCATCATATGCGCGATCATGCCTTGTAGCTAAGTTTTGTGACTTTATCTAATTAACATACATAATTAAAGATAAAGAAAAATTCATATTTTATTAATATAATTTAAAAAAGATTATTTTACAAATATTAGAGTATAAAAGATGCCCAATCTAATTGGCGCACTCGACACTACTCTAACAACCTCCCACTTGCCCTAGTGCCAATCACCTATGTACTTCAAGCCCATTTTGTCAAGATGTTTGTTGATTACCTTCTACTCTAGGGGTTTGGTCAGTGGGTCTGCTATATTTCTACCAAAGCAACTCTTTCTACTACAACATCACCTATACAAATGATCTCTCTGATTAGATGGTATTGCCCCATAATGTGCTTGGACTTTTTATAAGATTTTGGTTCTTTTGCTTGCGTAATAGCTCTGTTATTACCATAGTATATCAATACATGATCAACAACGGATGGAACTACACCCAACCCGTGGATAAAGTTTCTTATCCAGATAGCTTCCTTTGTTGCATCACATGAAACAAAGTCAAAGTGATTTATTGCATATATTTTGATCTAAACATGATGGACTTAAACAAAAATGGCCATTTTTCTTCTAATTTTGATGCTTCTTTGATCCAATGAAATATAATCTCCTAACTTGCTCACGAAACGTGTTGTCTTCTTTAATTTTATTTTGACTCTTTTTTATCTCATTTTAATATTAACAAGAATAAAATAAGAAAAGTATAAAGGATTTAATACATAAATATGTCAAAATATGCACTTATCAAATTCCCCCACACTTAACCCTTGCTCGTATTCGAGCAAGCCTAAAACAAACTTAAACTAATCTATTGTCATTGAAAATTGTGATTGCATTTGGCATATGCAACAAATCTTTAGACCCCTAGATGACACATAGATAATGAGTTATAGTCTCATAAGGGTTGCCAGCGTTGATACCCACAAACATCTATGATAACTAACTTTCAACCATTATTCTCAAGAAGCAACAAAGTAATATGGAAATGAAATCAAACAAATGTTGAATCTAGCCCTTAGTCATTCAAAAGTCAATATATTTCCACAATAAACATACTCAAGTGTGTGTGTGAATAGTTAATGTCAATAGTGATGAAACTATGCATACTTCAAACAAGTGAATTCCCATAGAACCTCACAAAAACCATCACTCAATCTCTAATGGAAGAGTTAAACATCATAGGCTCTTCATTTGATACAAATCTCTACTACACCAAAGGCACCATATGAAATCAAAGGGTCTTCAACAAAGGTTGTAATAGGATCAAATGGTAGTGATGTGGGTAAGAAAAAAAAAGGATAAGATGCAACAAAAGTTCTAAAAACTTCATGGGATTAGAGAATAGAGTTTATCAATGAAGAATTCTTATACTCCACGAATTTTAACACAAGGGCCTATTGTTATTGAATTAGACCCCTTTTCATCATTCTTTTTGATTTTGCAACATTCATTTTTAGTTACAACTCGTAATATTTTTAAAAATTTGTAATTTTTTTTGTTTTTGTTTTTTGAAAAGAAACTACCACACACTTATCTTCTATTTCAACCAAATTTCTTTTGTAAGCTCACTTTGTCAATGTAATACCTCTTAATATCTAAATTATTTTTTGAACAAGGGTGGAATAATAGTGTATTTAGGCTAGGTAACAATATATGGTTACCACAAAAAAAGGCTTATTTGTTGAAAGGCTTAAAGTGGCTCACTATGAAAGATGTTATCTTGGAACATCACATAGGGAACAAGCTGATTTGGCCATGGTGCTAGAAAGTCTAATGTGTTAATCATTTTCAAGTGGTGCTCAATCAGTCGTTTGCCTCGACAGACTAAAAAAAAAAGTTCTAACACTCAACCCTTACATGTCAAAAATCCAAGTGATGATTAAAGCAAGGGCATAAAAACTTTCTATTTTGACATGCTTGTCTCCACACCGAATAACATAACTATTGGTATAAAAAGATTTGAGTATAATTATCACAAATATATATTAACCAAAGAACAACATCAAAATGCAAAACAACACCCATCATCAATCAAACCATACTATTCGTGCTTAATTTTAATCATTGAAGTTGGAAGAACATCAACGACTAAAAAAATTGACAATTCACAAACTTTTGTTAAAAACTTCACAAACTTGCCATGTTTTGAAAAAAAAAATAGGGGTACGTCTCAAGAGTGTTAAAGTTACCCTTTACTCTACCACCATTTTTCATGGTTTCAATGGATCCAAAAAAAAAAATACTATAATTTTTTTTCTTTTAAAAACAAAAATAGAAAAACACACATTGAACATAGAAAATATGATATCAACTATCCCATTTTCCAACCTAATCGAAACATTATCCCCAATATAAAAAATAGATAGGAAAGTAGAGTTAAGAAGATATTACCTGAAATGTGAGTTATTGTTAAATAAAGCTGCAACAACACAATATATACACTATTAGTTGAAACTATTAAGGATAAATTTCATAGGCTGAGAGTCAAATTCATTTTGCAATTTAGACCATTGTCCCTATTGAACCAATTCACATGAGCCAAGGCTGGATCAAGTTATGGCACATATGCTTAAAGTTGATCAATCAGTTGGTCAGGTGTTGGAACATAAATGAGAATTCGTCTTGCATATGGTGAAATAAACCTTTTTCTATGGCATGACAAAAGATATCAAACCATTAAAGAAACCATTAACAATAAGAATACCCACAGGTTTCTGGTGAATATTGAGTTGTGCCTAAGAGACAACTTAGAATAATTTCTCTAGTATACCAAAACCACCAAGTAGAGTGATGAATGCATCCGCATTGTTTAACATGTGAGGCATTTTGTCCTTAATATGTAACACTTTTAGCTCATCTCCGATGGTCATACTTGTGATATTCTGTACTGTTAAAAGTTTTGAGAAAACTCGTAAATCTTTGACTTCTCCTACATGACCAGAAGTACCAGCACTCTCCATTAACCCTAGACTATCTCCCCATACACTGAATGAATTTTTCTTTCTGCTAACATTCTACCAAGGTTATTGGTTACCCCTATAAACTAACCATTTTTTTTCTAGATTGGTTCCACAAAAGACACAAATATAGTTGAACTTGCGAGTGGAAAAAACTTTTTTTCTCTTTTTATTTGAAAGTGAGTTTTGCAAAAGTGGAGTGAGTATAATGTTATTTATTGAGGTGTGAATAGAGAATGTATTATTGTACGCCTTTTTTTTTGTTAGAAAGGTTGAAAATAAGGACACAAAATTTCAAAACTAGCTACTTACACATGAATGCATATGTAGATTGTGACTATGGCTCACATCTTCCTTTAGTTTACATCTTGTAATAGTTTAAACACCCTCTATGAGTCGAGAATATGTTTTCCATCTAGGTTTTTTATAAATTGGCAAACAAAGTCTTTTAATGTTAGATTCCCAAAACTATAATACTCATATTCATCCTATAAGTGATTCCATAAATCAAAAATTGCAAGTTGCACTAATCCACATGAATGCACCTCAAGAGTTAATATAATGTCATCTAAAGACTCTTTACTTAGTCCATCCATATTGAATTGAATTTTATCTTCTCAATTTTTAGAAACTATTCCTAAAGAACTAAACTTTGTGTTGCAAGTCCATCGAACATATTTGTGACAAACTTGCTTTTTTTTTCGCCCTTCGTTTTTAAGAATATGTGTTTTTACCAAAACCAGGCATGTATCTAGTAAGCAAGTTTGAAAACTCGTATGAAAATTCACCTGCTACTCTTACCTTTGTTTCAATTATCTATCATATGTCCCCTGGGATAGCCTTGTACATAAGCATCCTTAATCTTTCAATCCTGGTTTTATAAATTTTTAAAATTGCATATTTAGGGAAAAAAATGAAAACATTTCTTGAGAGTTAGAATAATGGCTTCCATTTTTAAAAGAATAAGAAAAGAGAATGAAAAAAAATAGAAAGAAACTTTGTATAGAGATTTAAGATGTTTGGGAAATTGATAAGTCTGACTTCAATAGCCACGGAGTACCATTATCTCCACTTCACTAGGAAGGATCCTAATTTTTGATAATTTTCATAACTTTTGCAGAAAGTGCTTGTCTTTGAAAAGAGTGAGTTAATAAAATCCACGTTGCAAGATCTTTGCAACAGTTTTCTTTATCGAAAAGTGACTATAATGTGTTTTTGCATAACAAAATTTCAAAATAATACCACCTACTACATTATCAGCACACATTTTTTAATAGGACAAAATAAAATGAAAAAAAAAGTAAAACAAAATAAAAAGAAAAGAGAATAAGAGTTAGAGAAAGCAAATATGTGATTATCGGTTCTCATAGTCTTCTTTTCCATCCGATGGGTTGCCTCCTAACAAGCGCTTGGTTTAATGTCCTCATCCCGACATTGCCTCCTTCATCACTTATCAACATATGCTGCCAAATCCATCGTCCATATCTAATAATTTAGAAGCACCCAAATAAGTTTGTCCGCTTGTAAGCTTGTACTTGAGTGAGGTCTTTAGCAATGCTAACTAGTGATATTTCTTTCTCGCCTGAGTAGCCATATTTAAGATTGTCCTATTTTGGTTTAAGCTCCATTGTAGGTGTCTGTACCATAAAAAATAGAAGGCTTTCATTAGATATTAGCAATTCAACATAAGAGACATCATATCTTGATTTTTTTGTCAATGAATCCAGCCCCGTTACATCATTTTCCACATCCCCCAATATTTGTACATCCAACTTACTTTCTTTCACATCCTCCATAAGGAGATGTTTTTATAAAGTAACCTCCACTCCATCCTTGCTAGTGGATTCAAGTATTTGTTATAACTTGGGATCAATAATGTTAGTAGGATATCTCATGGCTTCAAAAATATTATATTTTATAACATTGCCATCAAATTCCATAGTAACAGTGCCATCATGAACATCAATCTTAGCTCGGGCTGTCTTCATGAATGGTCTTCCCAAAAGAATGCATGTAGGATTAGGGCATGTGTCATCCTCCATCTCAAGAACATAAAAATTAGTAGGAAAACCTAATTCATTCACCTGCACAAGAACATCTTCCACAACCCTTATTGGATATTTGTTAGATCTATTAGCCAATTGTATGATAACACCATCTTCTTTTAAAGGTACTAGATTTAGAAAAGTATAAATAGAATATGGAATAACATTAATTGATGCTCCCAAATCTAACATGCATTTCTCAAATATGGTCTTACCAATAGCACAAGGGATAGTAATAGTGCCCGAATTCTTACACTTCAGAGATAGTTTTCTTTGCAGAACCGCCAAAATATTCTCCCCCACACTTATTTTTTCATCCTCTCTTAACTTCCCATTTGTTAGTGAATAGTAATTTAAGGAACTTAGCATATTGAGGCACCTGCTTGATCGCATCAAGAAAAGGGATGTTTACCTTCACTTTTTGAAAAGTCTCAAGGATCTCATTTTCTTGGTCATTTTTCTTAGAATTTGTTAACCTGCTAGAAAGGTAGAGGTGTTACATAAGTAAGAGATAGAGGGTTAGGAGTGGTTACCATCTTTGGATTCTCCTTAGGATGAATAGTCTCCATTTCGAAGAGTTGTGATTGAATTACCCCCTTGATTAAATTTTCACCTGAAGAAGAAACATGACACTGAGTAGAAGGATTAGGTTGAGGTTGAGCAGGAAATTTATCTTTTTTATGAGTATGCAAAGAGGTTGTCAATGTTAAAAGTGTATTTTTGATCTCATTGA
>CM033106.1:16457917-16513907 GCA_019321725.1 Paulownia fortunei
TAGATCCAATTCCTTCACCTACAGTTCCAACAAATCATGAAGGAGGAGATAAGCAGAATGATACACTGATGATGAACCAGTTAATGATCAAATACCACCGATGCAGACTGATGATGTCTGTCCAGTACCACCACCAATTAGAACCACAAGTTAGAAGGTCTACTAGACAAAGATAATCTTCTACTAGATACAATCCACATTGAGTATATAATACTTACTATATATAATCTACATGAGTATTGTTAATCTACATGGGCGATTTTTCAAATGATTAGAAAGAGAAGTGGTTGGAAGAGATGAAAAAGGGAATGAAGTTCTTATAAGAAAATTACACCTATGACCTAGTAAAGCTACAACCACCAAAAGATGGGAGAACATTGAAAAACAAGTGGGTCTACAAGATAAAGGTTGAGGAACATATCTCACAATTAAGGTATAAAGTGAGACTAGTTGTGAAGGGTTTTAGTTAGAAAAAGGTATTGATTTTGAATTTTTTTTTATGTGGTGAAGATGTCTTCAATTAGAGTTGTTCTCTTTTTCCCTTGGAATAGCTATCAACTTGAATTTGGAGATGGAACACCATGATGTCAAGGCTACGTTTTTTCACAGAACCTTGATGAAGAAATCTACATCGAGCAACTAGAGGGATTCAAAGTAAAAAGAAAAGAGTGTGCATGTTGAAGAAGAGCTATTATTGCTTGAAACAAGCCACTAGACAATGGTACAAGAAATTTGACTCCTTCATGCCAGGCTATGTCTACAACAAGACAAACACTAGTCACACTTAAGAAATTATTATCATATGGTGATGATATGCTAATTATAGGTCATGTTGCTAGCAAGATTGACAAACTGAAAAAAGAGCTTCGCAAATCCTTCGCAATGAAAGATGGGGACCAACTAAGCATATTCTTTGAATGCAATTCTCCATAGATAAGGCAAGCAAAAAGCTTTTGTTATCTTAAGAAAAATACATTGAGAAAGTTTTTGAGAAATTTTAGATGAGATAGTTTAAGGTAGTTAGTACTCCACTTGTGGGTCATTTCAAGCTTAGCTCTGCCCACTGCACAAATGAAAAAGACAAGAAAGAGATGAGAAAGATATCATATGCTTTTGCACTTGGCAGTTTGATATATGCTATGGTATGTAGTTGGTATAGTTAGTCAATTCTCTCTAACCTTGGTAAATATCACTATTGTAATGGATAGTTTGATATCTAAGATGCATTTCTATAGCCTACCTGACGCATTTCTAGAGCTTGCCTAAGATTTGGTGATGGCCAAATTACGTTAGACGGGTATACAAATGTAAACATGGCTAGTGATGTTATTCCAAAAAGTCCAAATGTGAAAACCTAATGAGATTTGTAAGGGCAATTGTCTAATGCTATTGAAACTTGAAAGATGCACGACATGGCATATTATCTACAATAGAGGATACGACAGAAGCCTGCAAAGAAATATTATGGCTGAAATTTTTTATATAGAAGTTAGACTTGAAGCAAGACAAATACACACTTCATTGTAGCAGTTAGAGCGTGATGTACTTGAGGTAAATTCTACTTTTTACTCAAGGTCAAAACTTATTGATGTGAGATACCATCAAATTAAGATGTACTCCACGAAAAATTGATGCAACCTGATAAAATTTCCACTGATAAAAATAGTGTAAATATGTTAACGAATTCTTTACTAAGGGATACATTTAAAGTATATAGAAGCAAATCGACCTTGGATGAGCCCACATGAGCTGGAGGGGGAGAATTGTTAGGTGGGTGCTCAACCCTTCAACTAATGAAGACAACAAAAAAAAACAAAAGAAAAAGAAAAGGCAAAAGTTAATAGCCTTTTCAAGCTACTAGCTTAGAGTTGCCATTGTTAGGTTGGTGTAGCCCATGTGGTTGGCCCAACTTTTGAATTAATAAATACATAAAAACGAAAAAGAAAATAAAACGTAAGAGTTGGGAGCTTTTTGAGGCTAAACTAGCTATATCAGAGAGCCCTATCCTAATTTAGCAAAATGCCAATCCTATTGGCACTTGAAGATGAAGAATATTGAAGCCATTGACCCATGCAACAACTACAAATAGAGATTATTCGGGGTACTTTTTCAAAGGTAAGAGAGATGAAGTTCCAAAAAGTGAAACATACAACCGAGTGAAGGACTAAAAGAGAGACACAAAATCGTTTTACGAAAATAAAGGTTAGAAAATAATCTATTTTATTCGGGTACTCTTAAGTTTATGAACTTGATGATATTTGTGATCTAAGAGGTATGCTCTTGAAGTATTTTTGTGTCCCCCCTATTTATTTTAAAAAGGGAATTTTTGTAACTTTACTATATGTATAGTAGAAGATATTTGACTGTATTCAATTTAGGTTTCCCATGTAAAATTCATGTGTACATTTTTCTCTCTTGTTTTTTATTTGAGAATTTTTGGTTTGGTCTCAGTTTTAATTTAGCATTTTTTACTTATGTTGCATTGGTGTCATTTAATTGGAACTCCTTCCCAACATGATCCTCCACAAAAGAGATGCAATATTTGGTGGCTTCTGAATGCTGTTTCTTGAAAATGGAGTAGAGTGAAAAAAATAAAAAAATGAAAGCCATTCCAATTTTATAGCTGCTAACAAAGAATTACTTTCCATCTCTTTCTATCTCTTTCTTGATAGAGGAAGAGATTTAGTGATGGTTAATGTTCATATTCAGGGAAACACCTGCATTGCTAATCTACGTGGCAAATTGTGAAGATCTCCAAGATAATTCCATGCCATGTAATATTTAAGTGGATGTTCAGGTAACATGAATATTCTCTAGGATAGAAGGCCAAGAATCCTAAAAAATGGAGACAAGGATTATAAATAATTACTATTTCTAAGCCTAAAGATAGCATATACTAGAATTCCATCCTCAACATGTTTCCTCGACTAAAAAACCACACAAAATGATCAATACCTTTATCAGATATTTTTCTTTTGAGTTTGGGATCAGACCAACTCTTTGTGCGGGAAACAGTTGGCCAACTTGGAACTTCTATTCCAATTTGAGAAATTGAAATATCAAGTGACTAAATCAAAATAGAATAGATTATGTTTGTTTTTCTATGTAGATTCAACAAAACTAGAGACAGAAGGAAATCAGAACTTCATTTCGAGGGGCCACTTAGGGGTTTTCAAATCTTCTATTTCAAGTTTGTGTTTTATCTTCTATTTCATATTATAGATAAATATCAAGTGTATACATTATTTAAATAAACACTTCATTGTAGATCCGTACATTTGGTGTGTATCCATAATTTGAAATACATGTTGAAATACAAATTGAAACAGAGGATGCAATGAGCAATGAACACTTAGGTAGGCTAAAGAAGATTTGATTTGACAATGAGGAGACTATCTAAGTAATTTAGAGGGGCAAAAATTGATTTGTGCACTAGAATACTCTCTCGATTCCAGTACTATTCTAAGTTGGATGCTCATATTTTATGTTTGAGACATCCATATTAATGTTTTATACCTAAAATGATTTTTTTATAATAGAAAAGTAACATGCCGCTAATTCACTATTTTTAAGATTCAAACGGTAAAAAGACATCATCAATTTTTAATCAAACTTTGTTTGAATTTTTTTGTTAATAAACAAAAAGACAAAAGTAACTAAAAAATTTGAGGTTTTGGGAGAGGTGAGCAATTCCTCCGCCCCAAATCAATTCTTATATAGACACGTGGAAACACCAAACCATTCGAATTACACCTTTTAACACATTCTAGTATAATCCCTAACTCCTCAGCAGTTCAGTTTAGTACTTAGTTTGGTACTCTATTGCAACTAGTAATCTATTTCTTACCATCAATACACGTAGGGTACATATTGATAGTATTGTAATAAAAAATAAAATATTAATTGCAATAAAAAATTATGTGTTCGTCTACCACCCTCTACCTGCCGTCTGAACAAAATTAAGGGAAAAGTTTTCAAAGAAATAAAGAAACCCACAAGCCAAGAGAAATAAAAAAAAAGAATTAATCTAATGAAAAATTATTCAGATTAAAGAGAAATCAGAAACCCATTTTTCCCTATCCAATGAATTCTGGCAATAATTTGGTAGAATTGAGCCTAATTTATTGATCATTATTGATTGAATTGGCATAGAAAAAAACCCTAAAATGTGACTCACCCGAACTTAAACAGCCTTATGAAGATCAAGACATCAAGACCACAATTGTCAAGAATCTCTTCCTCAGTGACCGAAAGGGCGAGGCGGATCCACCCCACCGACGGCAGCATCCGCCGGAAACTGAAGGGGCGGTGGAATGCAACGCGGAGGTGCTGAGATAGGCGGCGGGCGTAGTATATGGGAGCATTAGATGGCAGCTTTCTGAGTATAGAAAAAAGAGTGAGAATCAGCACAGCGAAACCTATATTAATGGAAGCAGAAACCAACAAGCTCTCTGCATTCATCTCTGCCTTTCTTCTTTCGGATTTTGTTTGTTTTTGTTCTGCAAATGAAAGTGAGAGTGTATTTGGGCAATGCAGGAAAGTGTATAAAACGTGGCGGAGTTAGAAGGTGGCCACAGGACTGGACGTGATTGCATGAATATTGCATGGGGCTTTGGCTTTTAGTGATAAATAAAAATTATTCTCTTTAATCCTATTTTTGGATTTAAGAATTTCAAATTGAAGGAAGAATTTAAGGTTAGGGATTTTAATTACTGTATTTAGAATGAATTTAAAATTTATTTTCATGATTGAATTTTTTTTAAACTAAATAGTTTTAAATTCACAGTAACTAATAATACATATAAATATAAAAAATTTATTATTATAAACGTAAAATTTTTAAATCTCAAATCTCTTAAGTTCGAACACAATATGAAACTCTCTCACCTTCACAGAGTTAATTACCCTCCCACCTTCACAGATTTCTCACCCCCACTTGGTTTGATGAAAGTTTTAAATAAAATGAAAAAAGATATAATATTTCATTTGAGTGTTATAGTAAATTAAGAGTTAGTATTCCCATATTATTATTTTAAATAAGAAGGTCTTTTTTAAAAAATAAAACATAATCCTGAAATGAAGTATTTTTATAATGAGGCATTTCAAAGCAGAAAATAGAACTAATAAATTTGTGATAGTCTATGTTTATGTGTGTGTGTATATATATATATATTACTAAGAGTATATATATATATATATTACTTTAATTAAATTAAGAGAAAATGAAATCCATTTTTAGTAGTATATTTTGAATTTGATATTGTTAGGTATATTGAAATTAAGCTCAAAGAATATTAAATCTACCTCAACATGTTGTTTAGGCATATCTTGGCGTATTACGCATTAAAGGTCTGTCTTGATTCAAGTCCCACATGAGACACTTATAAATAGTCCCTTCAAATAAGGTACGCAATTTATAAGATTTTAAGTTTAGTTATGTTGCAGGTTGAGTGTTCAAGTTGCATATAGAAAGCGAACTATCCAGCAACTGTTAGGAAGAAATAGGAACTGATTGCATTCCAACTTTCGATAACACACTGCATCAAATATCAATTTTATGATTTGGGCATCCTAAGATTTAATAGAGTTTTCAAATTTAGGACTAGCATTAAGTTTCAAACTTGATTTTGGAACAAATAAATAAAAATTTAGATTTGTACTTGCAAATAATTTTCGATGTGAAAATACAGAGTTAGGGGTGTAAACAAATGAAATTTGTGTCAATTAAATAGCAACACATGTAAAATTAAATATATTAAATATTAATTTTATATTTTCTATTTATATAGAGAATTTAATCAAATTTAATTCCTAAATTAAATAATTAATTAATTAATATTATAATATATTTTGTTGGTCAATTAAATATCGTTAAGTGTCAAATTTTAATTCTTGAAAATCAAGATTGTATCAAATCTTGTGATCAAAAGATAGATATCAATCAAATCATGAAAAACCAATCAAATCGTGGTACTTTATCAATGACTTATCAAATAACTCATACTCCACAAGTATAAATAGGGGTCATTCACAAGAGTAAAAAACATAAGTGGTGAAGAAGAGATCCAAGCAAGAAAGGTGTTAAGAGGAAATTCTCTCAACTAAGACGGTCAAAATTCAAGGAGATCCACGGTGTTCAAAGTAACAATCAATGCATTCATCGCGGAGTTCGTTCAAATAATAACATTTTAATTCGAGATTAAGTTGTTAAACCCTCGAATTAATGTTATTGAAGATTAAATCCACATTGAAGGAGATCGAAGAGTCAATCCACCAACAAATATTCAAATCCAAGAAGTTTACATTTTTTAAGTTTTAACGTTTTAATTCGAGATTAAGGTGTTAAACCCTCGAATTAACGTTATTGAAGGACAAAATCTATTTCGGAGGAGATCAAATTGGTGATTGCAACTCCAAAAGTTTAAATCCCAGAAGACATTCTTCTTGAAAAGAAGAATCAGAAGAATTATAGAAATTGTAACCATTTTATCTATTTAATTTAATAAAATTTTATTTGTACAATTTTTCTTGTTTATTATTTTTACAGACAACGAAATTTGTGTTACAAGGGATTTAGTAATCTATGGTAAAATGCCGCTCATCATTGAATAAATATTTTTATTATTATTTCGACTTATATTTCCCAAAATGTGGATCATAGTTCCAGAATTTATGAAAAAAAAGAAAGTTTTTCAACTCAAACCGCGAATGATAGAAAGTCCCCATACAATATAATATGTAAAAACTGGATTGAGGGAAAAAGGAGCATTCCTTGAGCATTCAAATATCAGCAAAATAGGAGACATGGGTTTATGTAGGCCCAAGTGACCTTGACAGCATAGTTACCCTTCTTATTGCTGTAGTGAAAATCCATGGACTTGGCATGATTATTACTCAAAATACACAAGTTTTTTTTAAAAGAGAAATCAATTCTTGTTAGCGATGAAGAAAAGCAATTCTGGGGTCTCACACGAAAATGTATTCTTCTATAAGGCTAAATAGGTAAATTCCTCTCAAATTAAAATGAGTTAGGTCCACTGTCCCACGCCTGCCTCAAGGTGTGAACATCTTTAATGGTGCAGTTGGAAAAATCGACTTTTTTTGTTGTTACTGCTCATGCTATAACTACTCTTTCCATAGTTCTGAAATTAAAGTTTTCATTTGAAGTTTTAAACCAAAGTTGAAAAAGTGTATAACTTTACATAAGTATGTTTAAAAATAGTGGTTGACAAGTAATGATGTTAAATTATTAATTGAGAGTGTATTTTAAAAAATAAAATTTTATTTTAAAATATTTAAAAAAAATAAAAAGTAATAAATTTGAAACAAAGAGAATGACATATATAACAATTAGTTGAGAAACAACTAATTACAGCGGTCATGTTTTTTTATTATAACTACTTTATTTTAATAGTAATTGATTGAATGATATTGGTTATGTTATGATATCATTATTTGAATTAATCAATCAAATAGCACTTTTTTTTTTTAACACACATATCGAATATTTCTCACAAGTTGAGGATTATACGTCCAACGTAACATTAGAGAAAATTTCATTGCATAATTTTTTTTTTGAAAAAAAAAAAAAAAACCAAAAAGGTTTCTTCCATTCTACATGGTATGAAAGAACGAAATACCAATAAATCTCAATAATCTCTTTTTGACCAAATAAGAAAGCATCAAATATGATGTGCCCCTTTTTTGGCCGGGTTTCCATTTGCCCTTTTTCCATTAGCATTTATTTATTTATAGTAAAGTTGACAAGCTCATGTATATGTTATTTATAGGGAATTTATAAATGTTTTATTTTAAAATAGTATTATATACACTCAAACAACTCCAAAATCCATTTAAATAATAGAAGCATAGCATGAAATATTCATTTTATTGAGTGCCAAGTCCTTTTTAACTCTTAGCTGTTTGAACTGAAAATGATGTGAAAGCTGTCTGCCTTTGCGACCATACAAACCACTATCTTCCAATACTCTCTGTCTCTCTCTCTCACCACAGACAGACAGCTTAGAAATGTTCAAAACTAGCAGATTACAAAGGTTTTAGTATTGCCAAAGGAAGGAAGAAGACAGACACTAAGTCCCAAGAGTGGAACCAAGTCTCTCTCTCTCTCATCCATGCCTACCTTTTCTTCTACTTTGAAACTGATCATTTGTTTCCATAATCCCATCTGCCTAATCCTAATTAGCTGCAAAACTGTACAGTTACAAAATGTACACAAACAAGAATTCTTTTCTTTTACTCTCTTTTCTTGATCATTCTCTAGTGGCAATCCAATTAAAGTATAGCCTTGATCATATGGAGGAATCAGCTTTATCAGAACAACAACCTTTATCCGGTCTTGAATTTGATTCTTCAACCATAAACTCTACATCATCATCCTCAATGCAAACAGAGCCCACCAAAGAACTCTCAATCTTCATTGAGAAACTTAGTCCAATTCTTGATGAGATGAAGGATATCTTCGAGATAACCAGCCTACAGGCCATTCACAAGGCCATCGACTCACTGGAAACTGATTATAAACACGCGAAAAAAGCGATAGACAGTCAAAATATTCTATCTTCCCCAGCCAAACACATAGAATATTTGATACAGAATCTTGGAAGGTCGTTAGGACTTGTGCTCTTCGCGGGCAGTCAAGTTCCGATAGCTAACAAGCAAAATATTGAGGCCTTGTGTAAGGAAATGATGAATGTGAGCTTCGATGTAAGTTCGGACAGTGGATCAGTGTTTGGGAATGAGGCAGAGGTGGAGATAGAGGAAAAAACAGAGGATATAGTAGAGGAGGATGCTGGTATATTAAGCTTTGATGATGCCATAGTGAAGATCAAGTATGGTAATGAAGAAGAGTTTAAAAATGGACTTATGGGGTTAAATGCATTGGTCATGGATTGTTCGATTTCCAATGAAAGGATTAATGATGAAGATGTCGTCAAGGTGTTATCTAACCGATTCAGTTCCAGTAGAGGAAATGAAAGAGTGACTACGATTCAAATACTAAGACATCTTGTTACACAGAATGATCAAAACAAGGTACTTTTAGATGTGTCTGGATAGTAGATGTGTTGATCTTAATCTTCAATCTTTTGATCATTATATGAGTTACATTGTTTTTAAAAGCGCGCAGGAAAAGATGAAGGATTTGGAGTTTTTATCAGCACTAGTGAAGTCACTGGCACGGGATGTGGTGGAGCAGAGGGAGGCCGTGGGGCTTTTGTTGAGTCTCTCAGATGATGCCGGAGTTAGAAGAAGAATCGGTAGAATACAAGGATGTATTGTTATGTTGGTTTCCATTTCTTATGGAGATAATCAAGAGGCTTCATGTTATGCAAAAGAGCTGCTAAATGCTATGTCAAGCAACACTCAACATGCTCTTCATATGGCCGAGGCCGGTTACTTTAACCCTCTAATTAAGTACCTAAAGGAAGGTAACTATTACTATCCTTTTTCCTTTCGCGGTGTTCTTCCTCATGTTTTATTGAGTTGTTTGTAATTAGAACTTTCGAAAGGGCCATTTAGTATGCAGAACCTAATGGTTGTGATATAGTTTCTTAACCAGTTCAAAGGTTTCCTCACCACACAAAGGCAATTTTGAAATATGCCTAAGAAATATAAAACAGAAGCAAGCTACAAATGTAACACGCTCTATAATACCAATGGCAGATGAAACCCTCTAGTTTCGTGGTTTTCCTTCACTTAATATTTTGATCTGGAAGGAAATACAAGTGGAGGTTATGATACTTACAATATCCTCATTATCACTCTTTCAGCACGGTGCTATTGATATTCTTAAATTGCAGTGACAGATTGACATTAAGAGAATAAGTTGAAAAGACCATAAGCCTATATTAATCTCATTGCCGCATATATCGTTGAGTTGAATAAAATCATATTGGCATAGCATCAGTGTTTTATATCCAGAAAAATTATCAAGAAAAACGAAGGAACAAAATTTGAGATGGAGTTCTTATTTCAACTTCTGTCATCTCTCCAGGTTCAGACATGACTAAGGTTCTAATGGCAACAGCACTATCAAGAATGGAACTCACTGACCAAAATAAAGCTTCCATTGGAGAAGCCGGGGGAATTGAGCCTCTTGTTAAAATGTTCAACATGGGGAATCTTGAGGCCAAGCTTTCAGCCTTAAATGCGCTGCAAGCTTTATCCAACGTGAAGCAGAATATCCAACGGTTGATTGATTCAGGCATTGTGTTAGCACTTCTTCAGCTCCTATTCTCCGTGACCTCTGTTCTGATGACATTGCGAGAACCAGCATCAGCAATTCTTGCAAAGATAGCACAATCTGAAAGTATACTCGTCAAACAAGATGTAGCTCTGCAGATGCTTTCACTATTAACTCTAACTAGTCGGGTAATTCAAAATCATCTCTTAGAAGCACTAAATAACATTGCTTCACATCCAAGTGCATCTAAAGTTAGGAAGAAAATGAAGGAAAATGGAGCAATTCAGCTACTTTTAACCTTTTTTACAGACACAGATGCTAAAATCAGGATAGGTGCCCTCAAATTAGTGTGCACACTCTCTAAAGATATAACAGGAGAGATCACAGAACAGCTCGGGTATACAAATATAAATATCATTGCAAGCATTGCCTTCACATCAACATCAGATTTTGAAAAGGTAGCCGCTCTTGGGATACTTAGCAATTTGCCTATAAGCGACAGGAAAATCACTGATCAACTAAAGGATGCGAACTTAATTCAAGCTATGGTTTCCATTATGAGTTCAATCCCTGCAAATTCCACACCTACAGCAGTGTGGTTGGCTGAGAGCATTGCAGGTGTACTGATTCGTTTCACGGTTCCTACTGATAAAAGACTACAGCATTACGCTGTTCAGAATGGAATAATTCCTGTTCTTCTCAAATTGCTTTCAATCAGTTCAGAAACTGCTAAAAGTAGGGCTGCGTTGTGTTTGGCTCAATTGTCACAGAACTCACTTCATTTGAGTAAGTCCCGAAAAATGAAGTGGTTCTGTGTACCCTCTTCAGTGGATGCTGTCTGTGAAGTTCATGATGGTCACTGCTCCACAAAAAGCACATTTTGTTTGGTCAAGGCTGGAGCTATTACCCCATTAATTCGAATTCTAGAAGGCAGCGAAAGGGGTGCAGATGAGGCAGCTCTTAGTTGCCTTTCGACTCTTTTGCAAGATGAAATTTGGGAGAGCGGATGCAATTATATCGTTGAAGAGTCAGGAGTTCATCCAATTACTAAAGTTCTTCAGTCCGGGAGCTTGAAATCTCAAGAGAAAGCCCTTCATATATTGGAAAGAATATTCAGAGTTGAGGGTCACAGAGCACAGTATGGTGAATCTGCACAGGTGGTGCTCATTGGTCTAGCACAGAATGGTGATCCTATGCTGAAACCAACAGTAGCTAAGCTATTGGCACAACTTGAACTCTTGCAAGTTCAATCTAGTTATTTTTGAGGTTTTAAAAGTGAATGAATTTGTTTCTTTCTTTTCTCTTTTTTTATTTGTATGTTTTTCTGTTAACTCCATTTCTCACCTTTAAGCACATTTTCATCGCCATGCGAGTTCCCTCCCTACAATGTGAAGGGGAAATGAAAGATGATGACAAACCATCTGTCTTCCTGTCTATAGTATCGATATGTAATGTCCATTTGGAAATTTTCTGTTGTTCAAGATAGTTTACTTACTCTCAAATGTAATTGTACTTCTCTTTCTCTGACTCTTGTTTATGTATCCACAAATTTCAGCAACTTCATTTGCTCCAATTTCTTGATCTGAAAAATGGTGAAGAAAGGGAAACTGGATGGCAATGGGGTCAGGCAAAGGATGCAACACCCCCACCCCCCAAGATTCAAAAACAAAGTTTAGTCCTTCAGCTTCGTTGTTTTCATACTCTAACTAACATCTCAGCAAAATCTTTTCTAAGTGCATGTAGTATCCTACTTTCTAATCCATGCATTTCTCATGCAACAAGCAAAATGTATATTTTTTCAGTACTTTCTGGTGAACTTCATGCATTTTTAATCATTTTTTTGCTAGCTTTTTGCCCCATTTTGTGCTGCTGCATGTGGCATAACTTGGAGCAGTACAATTTGACATTGATAAAATATTGAAATAAATCTCCCATGCTTCATTGAATAATCCAACTTAATCCTATTCCAGCTTTTGTGGAAACTTCTCTCAAGTGTCAAAGTTCAAACACAAAGCAAAAGCAATTTTCAGTCAAAATAAATAATAAAATGTGAAACATTCTTTTCTCAATCTTCAGTATAAGCTGCTTTTAAGCACTTTTATAACCAAAGTAGGATTTTTTTTCCATCATATTTTAGCAAAAGGGTTTGTTTGACTAATCTGTAATTTGAGGTATCCATGAAGATTTTGGTCAAAAGATTGGTGCTAAGCTAAGTAGTTAGTTCACAATTATGTCCCTAATTTGACTTCTTTTTTCTTCTAACATAGAAGAAAAGAAGAAATTGTGTGTGGGTATTGGTGGGAATATGGTAATTAATCCCATATTATGATAGCCAATTAATCTTGATAATTTCTAATTAATCATTAAACATCTCTTGAAAGAAGACAAAGAAAGAACCTGTAATTGACTCTGTACAAGGAAATTCACATTGCCTAAAGTCGATGATTTCAGCATAAAACAATATTAATATAAAATAAAATATATGTAGATTAAAGTTTTGATTAGAATCTAGGTACCAATATGTCTTTCAGGTTGGATACGAAAGATAAAAAGGTATGTTTCAAAAGATTTTGCCTGCCCCATGCTGTTGACTTAACATATGACAAATAATGGCATGTTCTACTCATGGTTTTTAAAATCCGACAGAACCAGCAGGTCGGATTGAGTTAGGGTTAACTGTGAACCGGCTTGGGCACCAGTCTGTTTGTATATATATAAAACAGTGGTAGAAAGCCGAAGCCACCCGGCCAAAATCAGAAGAAACCGGCAGACCTTTAACACCTTTTAAATAAATTTTTCAATTTATTTTTTTTAATTCACAAATTTTAGAGAAAAAAATAAAAAATAAAAAAATATTAAAATAAAAACCTAGGCAACCCCTATTGTATCAGGTTTGAATATGTTTTATATATTTTCAATGCCAGAATTTACATTATCAATGCAGCATCTGATGTAACACCATAATAACCCACTTCCTGCCACTCACTCTTGGTTTTTTTTTCTTCATTCTTTTAGATATATACATCACTAAGTTACTCATAAAATATGTATATATGTATATGTGTGTATATATATATATATGTATGGATCAATTTTTTTAAAATGGTTTAATCGATTGAATCAATGACCCAATGATTCAATTAATTTTTCAATTTAATGTGACCCAATGATTCAATTAATTTTTCAATTTAATGTTCCGTCGGATTTAAAAACATTAATTCTACTCACTGCAAGTTGAATAATAAGCTAATATGGCCCTAATTTGAGGTCTTTAGCGAGGATAGGGTCATCGGGTACCTAATTGGTAAATTTAATGTATTAATATAATTGTTCGTAATTTATAATATAAAATTTGCATATAATAAATTATATGTATTCAACTATTTCCTTTAAAAAATAAAGAAAAAGAAAAGCTTGGAGTAGGGGGAACCAAACTCGCGCTTAAAATCTAGCAAAATTATTTTCACATTTGCGACATCTTCTGTTAGCATTTTACCAAAGGACCACAAACAGATGGTAATTTGGTCTCAAGTTTTGGGCAACGTCCTTATTTATCTCAATTTAATACTTATTAATATTTTTTTTAACCTAAACTTCGTTATTTAATTAATCACTGCAATTATTTTGTTACTTCGATGAAATCTCAAGGGCAGTGAAATAAATAAAGCAAACAGATATTCAGATATAAGTCAACAAACAATCAACTAGAGCAAAATTGGCACCAAATAATTCAGGAAAAAATCCAATATAGGTGAAAGTATGAAATCATGCGTACTAAGTCAAAAATATCTTGCATGATGATTTATATTTGATCGCAAAGCTAAAACTTATTAATCACGAAAAGATGGGAAAAGAATCCACCAATTTCAAGATGAGAAGAAATAGCAAATAAAGTAGAACCAAATTAAGGAGAGAACTTTGAATTTCCGTCAAGGCTACTGGTTCGGAGTTTTTGATTTTTCAGACCAAAGGGGAGGCCGGATAGTGTACTGTGGGCTTGGTTTTTCCTCTTTCTTGACATCTTCATCCTCTAAAATGTCATTAGAAAATGCATCAGGATTTGCTTTTATGCAGTTCTGTAGAGCCACGAAAGGATGCACACAGTCAGACCCTTTTTCTTCGGCCGTGCTCTTGAGAAAACAAACGAAAGCATCAGAAAACTGGACGCCACATGGACCACTTCGCAAGTGAGCAATGCAGGGGCATTCTAATGCTTTCTGAGCCTTTGCTTCAAGAGATTCACTGTTGCCCTCATCACCGTATGCAGCAGCTTCAGCAATTAAAGAATCAAGTGAAGGCTGTGCAGATTTCTCTGTTGAAGGAGGAGTTGAGGTTGTTGGGCTGTTTTGATCCTCTACCGCTGCAGCACTCTGTGCTTGCCCCATACCTGAAGTATTAAGGTTCTTTATAAGAGCATCTATGGAAAAAAAAAAAATACTCGATTGCTATAAATAGCAAAGATATGTACACAGCTTGTGATGGTGCACAAAATGCCCATGCTGTGTTATGAGCGGTTTAAATCCTTAAAAATGAGCAGGCCAACTACTATGTTCAAGAGTCTCCAAAGGTTAAAATTAGATGGATGTGAACTTTTTCAAGGAAGAAATATTGCTTAAAGAGTTAATTCTAGCAGCATTTAGCCAAATATTCAAGATAAAAACTGGGATAGATACTATTTGATGATTATATCATCACTATCTAGAGGCTATGAGTTAGACATGCGTAATTTAAGGTACCATCCAAATTGAAAATTGATTTAATTGAAAATATCAATTCAGCAGAACTCAAAACCAAAACTGGCCAGTTTTCAAAAACTAAAAATAGATTGGTTCAATTCTATGCAGAAACATTATAGTTAAGTCAGTTCAGATTCTTGAGCCCGAGTTCAGCAGGAAGTAAGACATTCACAGGCAGTAAGGTGAAGTTTCCCCTTTAAAGCAGTTAGTAATTCAAGTTTCCAGCCAAAACCCCAGTACTATTCCTCCAAAAATCCAAATCCCTGCCTCAGTTCACCCTGCACAATGCAGAGTCGGTTACTGCATTTTCACCATCCCAGTCCATCATAGGCCAGCTACCACCACCCATCTTAGTGTGGTTTCTGATACCAGAAAAATATACTGTAAACTAACCAGCATTAACCTAGATAGTAGATTTTTTCAATTCCAATAAACTAACATGGAGATACCAAATTGATTTTAAAGGCATGTAAGAAAGCTTCAGTGGCACTCATTTTTCTATATTCTACCCCCACCCCCACCCCCACCCCGGAGCGTTAAGAGAAGACAGAATCAAGATTAATCTGTAGATGCCACATCTTATATATACAGTGATAGTCATTCAAGAACAATACATCCAGGAATGAAACCCTGAATCAAGTCATCATTGAGCATGCAAGAGATTAACAGAACTAAGCTTGAGGAAACCAACTACCTAGGCAGCTGACATCATTTGGGTTCAATTTCAAACCTACAAGAATGAGACTTCCAGGAAACAAGGCAAGTCCGGGAAAGAAAGTAATTCAGTAGAACTCATATAATGGCAATAAGCACCTCTACTATCCACTTACAAGTCACGATTTCACAAGCTAAGGCACGTTATTGCAAAGTAAGACATGTTTTAGTCCTTGGCCCTCCGTTTTCTTCTCAATCATCTAGCAAATAGCTAATTCCATTAAAATTATCACTGGCATTCCTAAATGGATTAAACTACTCAGCCCTTCCATCAATTTCAAAGCAATACTACTACATTAGATGAAAATTCACACCATCAAAATCACGGGAACGTATAATTACCAAAACTTATCAAAAGAACTATCAAATAAACATTTTATCGAACAACTGGCGACCCGTTTCATAAAAAGCATCAAACATTTTATAATTCGTCCTAAAAGAATGACTGTAACAAATTAACATAGTATTTACTACTAATGATCATTAGGGTTTCATAAATGCCATTCTTCTAAAAAAGTAACGACTAAATTATTTTCATCAGTTAAAATGAGATTCCTAAATTCCCAAAAATGATTAAAAATGAGATATCCAGTCAAGTGAAGATAATCAGTAAACTACAGTTATGGCGTACCTTATGACTGACAATCGACGACAACTTCGAGCAAGAGAAATTTGTATGTGAATTTCAGAGAGAGAGGGGGGGCTTTGGTAATTGATTAAATTCGCGGGCTTGTTTGTTTCGTCTCATTACTCGCACTTATTTCCTTTATTTCTCAGCAAGCCCCTGTTTCTAAGAAATTTATAAAATTTCTCAGCAAGCCCCAAATCCACCTAAACTTCAATTCAGGTTTTGAGTTTCAGAAAATATAAAAAATAGTCCTTTTTATTTAGGTGTTCACAGTTTCGGTTACCAAATCAAATCAAAATAAAAAACTTGGTATGAATTGAAATTAAATCAAAAAAATTAATTTGATATGAATTTTTATTTTTACAAAAATTTGATATTCGGTTCAATTTAGATTTTTGGTTTCGATTTACCTAATCGTACCGAATACCGAATTGTTACTTTATATATATATATATATTTATATTATTATTTATTATTTACTTATCAAAATTATAAATAAACAATAAAAAACACAATTATGATTGTAATATTTAAGTTTTTAACTATTTATTATTTCTTTTTAAAAAAATTCAGTTTACTTAATTACCAAAACCAAAATAACAAAAACGAATTTTGTAAAAAGCAAATTGGATCAATTATTCGGTTCAATATCATGTGGCATACTGAATTTTCATATCGATTTGATTTTGTTTTACTGAATAAACACCCTTACTTTTATTATATTTTATTTTATATTTTCGTACATCAATCAAACCTTTTGTTGTATGATAATAATGTCACAATTACAGTCGCGTATGGTAAGTAGGTTGTATTCCAATCGATTAATTGTGATTTTTATTAAAATAATAAATTTGAAATTAGTTTATTTTATAAAAAGTGATATAAAAAGAGTTCCAGTAATTGGTTATGGAACTTGGTATATTCAATTTTCCCAATAAAGAGTACCGAATGTGAGTTAAGCAATTAAGCTCAACTTGAATATCCCAAAGCTACGAACAAAAATTATCTAAAAATATTTTTTTATTATCACCCTTCTTTTTATATGACCATGAATCACTTATTATTTTTGATGCCTCTACATTTCGCAAAATTCTGCTTTGCATTATTAATGCCAACTATTGGCAGCAGATGTTACATTTATTCAAATTACTGTCACGATGATCAAATTGGTAATGTTGCCGCTCAACAGCTAAATCAAGTAAAGTGGTCTAATGAAAATTAATTATATTTTAATATATTATATAAAATAATAATATAATAAATTAATTATTATATATAAGATAAAAAAATAAATAATCAACTAAAAAATATATTTATTAAAATTCAAAATCTAAATAACTAAATATATCCAAATATCAAATTTAAAACTTTATAAAAGAACAAAGAAAAAAAAGTTTTGACTTGTTTGTTGACTGATTTGATAAGTTTGGCTTAATTTTTTATGTTTTACACCCAAACATATTAGACTGATTATTAATTCGAAGTAGAATCGGTCAAATGATTGATCTAATCTAATTTTAAAAATATTAATTTAAACATTTTAGATATCCAATAAAATTTAATTTTTCCAAACTTGAGAACTTTACTTTAGTATATGGTGTGAGCACTTGTATCATGTAGTTCTTGAGCATTCATGTGTCTTTATTAATTTTTTTTGGATTTAGTTTTTATGCAGAAATTAGGAATTGAATACATATGTAATGTGTGAAAGATCTGCTAAAACTATATATAACTATATATATATATATATATATATATAACTATTAGTATAAGTGATTATTTGTAATCAATTCATTTATCGGTAATAATGACCATATTACATGCAAAATTATATGAATAAGCCAGCAACAATTCTGGATATTATGCAAATTATATAAGTACTACCAATTTTTTAAGTAGATTTGCAAGTAATTAAGTTGATTTAATCAAATATACATGATATGGAAATCACCTTATTCTAATGGATTGGGCGAGATGGACAGCTGCGGAGTTAGAACGCTAATCGGTCATGAATCTAGAGGTTTGCTATATGCATCACGAACTAGCGTTAGGCATGCTGAGGGTTGCCCGACGAAGGCCCTCTGACGCTCAAGTCAGTAAGTTGTGTAGGTGAATTAAATCAAAAATTAGAGAGTGGTTAAGGTTTAATCGAATGTGTACCTTTCCATTATGAAAATATGAGGGTATTTATAGTGAAAAATACATTTTTTATGGATTATTGGGCCTTTGGTCCAATGAAGAATTTTTGTTTTAATCTTTAATCTCTCAACCTACTTTTTTGGCCCATATTGCTTAGATTAATTCATTTGGATTCAACCCATCATAATGCAGTCTAATTAATTTGGGTTAAACCCATCATAAACCCCCTTACTCTCTAGTGAATCCATCGGGTAGGAGTTAATCGAGAGTAATTAGAGTTTTAGTAATACCTCAAAATGGGATAGTATTTTTATGGTGCTCTAAGTAGAAACCTTTGACATATTGTGAATGAGAGTCATAACTTATCAATTATTCAAGTAGACTATCTTGTTGTAGAGATATAGTCGCAATTCACTAACTTAATTCCACAAAATTTCTTTTTCTAGGTCAAGTTCTCTCTAAGAGACTAATGTTCAACACCATGAGCTCTCAAGATACTTGATCTTCCATTTAGGGATCTTTTTCCTCACTTTGATTTTTTCACTATCTATTTTTTATTTTTTCCACTTCATCTTTTTCTTTGAGTCAATATGTCAAATACCTTAAAGACGTCAATAGTAGGAGTAGATAACAAGGGTGATGTAGAGGTAGAATAATCTATAATCCGATGTGATGATTCACTATCGTCGCGGCCAAGTTCCTCCACCACAGCCTGCCCCGAAATCGCGAGCTACAACTCGCCGATGAACTGCACGCGAGCTGTCTACCCATTCTCCACTGTGAGCTGTCGAGGCAGCTCACATCTTTGGCGAGCTGGCAGCTCGTTATTTCACCATGCGAGCTGCTACAGTAGCTCGTAATTCCGACGAGTTGCTGCTACAACAGCTCACAATTCCGACGAGCTAGCAGCTTACTGGCTCCCTATGCGAGCTGCTATAGCATCTCGCACGGGCAGTGAGCTGCCCGCTCACTTGACCTTCGTTCGTGTAGCTCATGTTCCCTCCATCCCCATGACACGTCTCGATACCTCTCATTGAGAATCTATGTTTGAGCCTTGTCGCCGTCAGTTTCCTAGTGGAGGGGGTCATGTCGAACTTCAATATTTAGATGGAGCTCTCCCTGAGATAATTAAAGCTATTCTCGATCTTCCAGTTTGTGAGGGTGAGTTTTGGGATGAAGAGTTCAGTAAGGGGAATAGTCCTATGGATTCTAGTGAATCCAAAGGAGTGGATGATAATTTTGCTCATGAACTTGGTCCAGATTTAGTTGAGGTGCCGAGAGAGCTTCCTTTGGATGATCCCACTTCAAATTTTGAAGGGGGTGACCCTTTTTTAACTGCCGATGATCTTCGACTTCTATGTGAAGGACTCAATCTAATTTAATGCTATAAATTTCTTTTTTTGATGGGTGGTGATAGGGTTACGAGTCCTCCAGAGGAATATTTCACTGTTTGCCTTACTTATTTTACTAGTGGGTTCACTATTCCTCCTCACCCCCTTCTCGTTGAGAAAATGAAGAGTGTCGGCCTAAGTGTTAGCCAACTAACTCCTAATGCTATGTTGTACTTTGAGGGGTTTCGTTATAGGTTAGGAGAGTTAGATCTTTCAGTGTCTTTAGATGCCTTCCACTTATTCACAGTGCATAGTGTTCCCCAAGAGTTTTTTTTTCTATTTCTATCCACATACAGGATGTCGATTTTTAGATAGTGTTCCTTCTAATTGAGGTCTTTGGAGAGAGAGGTTCTTTAGCATCTGAGGTGAGGAAGAAGTTATTGGAGTCTGTCGCGGAGAAAGCAGTTGGCGCATACCAAGCATCCCTAGCTTTTGAAGAAGTCGTTGTATAGCGTGCTATGGTGTTGTAAGATGATATTGTGCATGACTGTAGGGGCATGTTGAGAGAGACAGGGCGTGTGCCTGAGGACATAGTTATGGTGTTTGATTCTCGAGTTCCAAAGTTAGGCGATACGCCATCTCAGACAGCATCCGAGCTTTCTCAAACTGTAAGTTCAGGCAATGAGATAATTGAAGCTCTTGATGTTGGTGACGTGATTGTAGGGTTGGTTGAGACCGAGGATCCACCTACTGCTTCGGTGCCTTAGGACCAACTACATTCTAATTAGAAACATTTATTATGTCACTTTTTCTGACTTTTGTTATTATTATTATTATCAAGACTCTTTCGTGATCCTATTTTCTAGCTGATTTGCTTTGTGTTGAGGTTCCAGTCTTTTGCTATTTGTTGTGAGACTTTGGCTCGATTATGTAGTAACGCTCTTTGTTATGTGCAATGAAATTTTAGCTTGTTTATATGAAGTATGTTTTTTTTTTGGCTTGACTTATGTCTATTTCCCTTTTGCATTGCTTATGTTTACTTTTGCTCCAATACTTGATATTTTGGTGTACTAAAGAGTTAATCAGGTTCTCAAGATTTTGTCTAAGGGGATTCTCTATGTTCATTCAGGGTTAGGCTTTTGGCTATTCTCAAAGAATGGCGGAGAATCTCAAGGATTTGCACTTTTACTTGTGATCTCAAAGAGTTAATTTTTTGGTTCGGAAGTCAAGCTGGCCAGGCTCATAGATAATTTCTTATGAACTCAATCGACCTCTTGGATCATAGGTATTTTTAGCTAAATCAAGTATGTGCAAGTAGTAGTCCTTAAATGAATTGTAAACTAGTAGACATCAACTGGACTAAAAAAGTCATTACTCTTACTCATTTATGTTCGGAAGAGGATTACATCATATTGAAAAACAACATAAGCTTTTAGAAATGAAGGTAAACACTATTAAAATTCCAAGTGTATTAGCTTATTTGTAGAAGTTGTCTAAGTAAGGCAGGTCTAGCTCTAGGTGTAGAATTTCTTGAGGTTGATCACATTCCAACTGCGGGGCACATCCTTTCCATCCATTCTCTGTAGTCGATACGCTGCCGCATTCACAATCTCTATCACCTTATATGGGCCTTCTCACTTGGGGTCGAGTTTTTCGATAGGATGTGAGACTTCAGTTTTTCTTAAACAAGGTCTCCTACTTGAAAAGATCTAGAGTGTACCTTCATGTTGTAAGCTCTCACCATACGCGCTTTGTACATTTCAGATTGAGATATTGTTTTTTTTCTTAATTCTTCTATTAGATTGAGGTTTACTCTTAAATCAACATTATTGTATTATGGTGCGTAGTTCATCACTCGCTGAAATGGTTCTTCTATTTCTGCTAGCACAATAGCCTCAATTCCATAGGTGAGGTTAAAGAGGGATTCTCCAGTCGTGATCCATGGAGTAGTGTGGTATGCCCACAAAATGCTAGGTAGCTCACCTACCCATCCTCCTTTAATACTTCCATGGTGTCTTAAGGTGTTGAAAAATGATTCGATTGGTAACCTCTGTTTGACCATTTTCTTGAGAGTTCCTGACCGAGGTGAAAAATTACTTGATTGACAAACTTTGGCACTATTCTTGTATTTTTGTTCATGTGAACTGAGTCCCATTGTCATATATTAAAGCTCGTGGGATGCTAAATCTATAAATAATGCTCTTCCATAAAAAAATATTCACTTCTCTCTCCGTGATCCTTGCTAAAAATTTTGCCTCCACCCCCTTCGTAAAGTAATCTACATCTACTATCAAAAATTTTCTTTGGCCCGTAGCTGGTGGAAAAGGTTCGATAATATTCATACCCAATTAGGCAAATGGATATGGGCTCTCAACGAAATGCAAGGGTGCTGCTGGGTGATGTTGGATATTGGTGTGCTCTTGGCAAGCTTGACATCTCATGACCAAATCTCTTGCGTTATTCTGCATGGTAGGCTAAAAGTATCCTTGGCAAAGTGCTTTTGCAGCGAGGGATTTGCCCCCTAAATGGTTTCTACAGATTCCTTCATGAATCTCACGGAGTACATAATTAACTTTAGTTGGGATGGGATATTTCAAATATGGTTGAGAGAAACCTCTGTTGTAGAGCTCTTCGTTGATGATTAGAAAATATGCCGCCTTTATCTTTAATTTTCGGGCATCTATTGGGCTCTCCGGGAGCTCTCATGTTGTTAAGTATTGGATGATATTGTCTTTCCAACTTAGCTCTTATTTATCCAGGCAAAGAATTTGCAGGCCTACTCCATCAATCTCATCCTGGTTGGATGATAGAAAGATGATCTTTTTGGTGTTGATGCTAGCCATATAACTGACCAGTTTAGCGAGTTGATCTGCTATCACATTATCTGACCTTGGTATTCGTTTAATTTCATATTCCTATAGTTTTGCTAACAGGTCATGTGTTAAGATTAGATACTTGATCATTTTTTCATTTTTGACTTCATACTCTCCTATAACTTGGTTTACCACTAACTGAGAATCGCTATAAATGGCTAGCTTTCTTGCTCCCACTGTGAAGGCTAGTTTGAGACCTGCTAGTAGCGTCTCGTATTCTACCTCATTATTCGAGGTGAGGAGCTCGAACTTCAGAGCATATTCAAATTTATCACATTGAGGGCTTTTGATGACTATCCTAGGCCTACTCCCGGTCGACGTAGATGAGCCATCGATGCAGAGAGTCCAAGTAGGTAATGAGCTAGTTGTTTCATCAGTCATCATTTCTACCATAAAATCAGCAAGGACTTGAGCATTTATTACGGAGTAAGGGCGAAACTCGATTCCATGCTTGTTGAGTTCAATTGCCCATTTGACTATTTTTTTCAACATTTCTTGGTTTGAGAGCACTTGCTTGAGGGAATGATTGGTCAACACCATCACTAGATGAGATTGAAAATATGGGCAGAGCTTTCTTACAGCAGTGATGAGAGCTAGGGCTAGCTTCCCTATGTTAAGGTATCTTTACTCTACGCCTTGCAAAATCTTGCTGATGTAGTAGATGGAATGGTGGGCTCGACCAACTTCTCAAACTAAAACAACACTAATTGCCTCAGTTGCCACTATTAGATAAATGAATAAGATCTTTCCTATTTTTGGCTTGGTAAGCAATGGACGGTATACCAAATATCTTTTCAGTCATCAAAGGCTTGTTGACATTCCTTAGTCCACTCAAAATTCTTTCCTTCGCAAAACACCTTGAAGAAAAGAAGTTCTTTATCTGCTGACCTAGAAATAAAATAGTTTAAGGCCATGAGTCTTCCAGTTAGTTGTTGGACGTGTTTGATATGTCGTGGAGGGGGCATGTTCAAACTTACATCAATTTATTTTGGGTTAGCTTCTATACCCCTTTCAAATATCATATATTCCAAAACATCCCTCATCGCACACCAAATATGCAATTTGCAGGATTTATCTTCATCTAGTATGTTCATAGAATGTTGAAGCATTCTTCCAAGTCTGACACATGATTGCATGCCTGTTCGCTCTTGACCAGCATATCATTGATGTATACCTCCATGTTGCGGTCGATCAACTCCGTGAACATGTTATTAACTAAACATTGATATGTAGCTCTATTATTCTTCAACCCAAAAGGCATCACCCTATAGCAATATATCCCCTAGTTCGTTACCAAGCTCGTCATCTCTTGATCTTCGAGAGCCAATCTGATTTGATTATATCTTTGATATGCATTAAGAAAACTCAATAGTTCACAACCTGAAGTGGAGTCTACTAGCCTGTCTATACGCGGGAGTGGAAATGGATCTTTTGGGCAAGTCTTGTTTAGATTCATGAAATCTATGCAAATGTGCCACTTGCCTTTTGATTTAGGTATGAGGACTACATTGACTAGCCAGTGTGGATATTGGACTGGACGGATATACTTGGCCGCTAATAACTTGTTGACCTCTTCTTTGATATGTTGAGATCTTTCAGGGCCAAATGTTCTCTTTCTATTTGATCAGTTTCATACTTGGATTAACATTCAGCTGGTGAAGTGCTAACTTTGGTGGTATTCCACCAGTTCCTCCATACTCAAAGCAAATACATCAATGTTATGTTTAAGAAAGGTTGACAAGTGCTCTTCCACCTCTGGGTCGAGTTTAATTCCAATCTTGGTGTCTTTGAGGGATTTTCATGGAAAAGTTCCACTATCTTTAGTTCCTCAATAGCTTTCAATTTCATATTTTTAGACTTCTTATTCCCATCTTTTAATTCCCCATCGATGGAGTTCACAAGATTTTTGTTTCCCTTCTTGGGGAGGTCATCACCACCTCCTTGTCGCTGCAAATTTACAGATATTTTTCACCGATCTCTTCACTAGTAGAAAATTTTAGCTTCATATGGTAGGTAGAGGCTATGGCACGAAATAGATTCAAACTAGGCCTCCCGAAGATCAGGTTATATGTCAAAGGGGCATTGACCACAAAGAAGTTCACCATCTTTGTTACTCTTTTAGGGTATGACCCCAAAGAGAAAGGGAGAGCAACCTCCCCTAATGCTTCCACCACTTTACCTCCAAATCCTGTTAATGGGGTGTTCACTGGGCTTAATTGAGTATTATCAATGCCGAGTTTTAAGAATGCATCATAAAAAATTATGTCGGTAGAGTTTCCGCTATCAACTAAAATCTTCTTTGCCCAAAAATTAGAGAGAGTTGCTGAAATAACCAAGGCGTCATTGTGCTGCTCCCGTCGCCTCTCTAAGTTGGAATCTCAAATGTCAACTCCTTTATAGATGTTTTTAGTTGATAGATTTGTTCAGATAGATGACTACAAGGGGTATAAGAGTTGACTCCACTTGCTGCACACAGTAGGGCTCTCCTAGCATTTGATGAATCTCCACTGGCAGGTCCTTCTGAAATGACTGCTATTACCCCAGCTGCTGGTAAATTCTCTCATTCTCCTCTATCGTGGTGCTCTTGATTGTCATCTCTATTTTGTTCTCTATGTTGTTCTTGCTGCTTAGGAGCATTACGTTGGCGTTGATCTCGGCGATTGTTATTAGCTTTATCAACAAATTCAGTAAGGTAGCCCTTCCAGATCAGCCTTTCGATCTCTTATTTCAAATGAAAACAATCCCTTGTGGATCAGTCTTTCGATCTCTTATTTCAAATGAAAACAATCTTCAGTAGTATGCCCTCCATCTCGATGGAAACGACAATACTTATTGAATTTTGCTAATTTGGAACTTTCTCTCAATGGGCAAGGTGGTTGAATCAAACCATGTTGCTCGGCCACCATCAAAACTTCAGACAACCGAACATTGAGGGGAGCGAATCGAGTGTATTCATTGAGAGGAGGATGACGCCTTTCCTTATTTCTTCTTTCTGGCATCTTTTCATCTCATTGCTGCCGTAGAGCTCCTTTAGTAAGTTGGACTTTTGATTCATCCTACAGTGGTGGGAGTTTGTTCATGGGATTGTTAAGGGACGGTCATCGAGTAACACCATTGTTCTGGACATTTCGAGTCAATGGCTCAATTGGTTGTTTTGGGGCTCTTCCTGCTAGGGGATCGCTTCCTTGGATGCTAGCCTCTCGAATTGATTTAGATCTGGTATGCATTTCTCAATGATTAGGTAGCATTCCCATAGATGACGCCAAAAATGATATGGAAATCACCTTATTATAATGGACTGGGTGAGTTAGACAGCTGCGGAGCTGGAACGCTAATCGGTCATGAAACTAGTAGGTTGCTACCTGCGTCACGAACTAGTATTAGGGGTGTTGGGGTTGATCGGCGAAGGCCATTCGACGCTCAAATTAGTAAACTGCGTAGGTGAATTAAATCAAAAACTAGAGAATGTTGAAAGTTTAATTAAATACGTATCTTTCAATTATGAAAATAAGAGGGTATTTATAGCGAAAAATAAAATTTTTATAGATTATTGGGCTTTCGGCCCATTGGATAATTTTTCTTTTGGTCTTTAATCTCTCTGCCCACTTTTTTGACCTATATTGCTTATATTAATTTATTTGGGCTCAACCCATTGTAATGCGGTCTAATTGTTTTGGCTAAACCCATTAATACAATTATTTTAATTGGATTTTGAGTTTGAACAAACAATTTGAAAATTGAAATTGATTTTATTTTATTTATTGCAAAAATTAATTATCCAATGCGCTTTCATCCTGGCGATGCAAAATGAACTTGAGTATCATAGAGAATTATAACATTTAGGTAATAGAGTTGGGTTTCAACTGAATTTGAAAATTAATGTTTGCTACACTATGTTTAAAGATAATTTAATATATACTATATGCTAATAAATGATCTCAAATATTCTTCTAATTGGTAAACAATTCATTTATGGATAATAATTACCATATTACATTGCAAATTATATGAATAAGCCCGTAACAATTATGGATATTATATGTAAATTATATAAGTACGGACAATTTTTTAAGTAGATTTGCAAGTAAGTTGATATAATCAAACATACAATTGTTTTAACTGGATTTTGAGTTAGAACAAACAAGTTCAAAATTGGAATTGAACTCAATTTGATTTCTTAAAAAAATTAAATGTTCAATGAGCTTTTCTTAGATACGGCGATCCAAAATGAACTCGAGCAGTTTAATAACACATTATACAGAATTTATTAGCATTCAAATAATCTAGTTTCAACTGAATTTGAAATATGATGTTAGCTATATTGTATCTAAAATTGATTAATATTTATACTATATGCTAATAAATGATCTCAAATATTCTTTTAATTTTAGTCTTTAAATTTTCCACCTTAATAGAGAAAAAACAACATATATAGTAACAACGAGCAGGGAAAATTAATGGAAAGAAAAAAAAAACAAATCAACAATAAAATAAATAGAAGCAATTTGGATTTTTTTATTTCACTAATTCACTTGACATATATTAGTGAAATGAAATATGAGATGAAATACCATTTTACAACAGAGTCCACACGTTCACAATCTTATTATTTTCCATTTCTTAATTTCTTCAAAACAAACTAACAAAAGTTGGGGCTTTTACACACTACAAGGTTAATAATCTCCAATGTAGTTGCACAAATATCCCTCAACCTCCAATTCTCAGCTGATATGGGAGAAGGAATAGCCGGGGGTTCTTGAAATGAAAGCTCGCAATCACGGGGCTCATCATTAGCATTGCTGATGGCTGCAAGCAATGTTGGATAGGTCTGACGGTTTATCACCTTAAAATGAGCAGATCTAAAGCTGGAAATGGCCCTGTTATAGCCTGCAGAACACGACTTGAGAGCCGCAATCTCATGTCTGTTGGTGGCTCTCTTCAAGACTCTAGAAATCTTAGCAGAAGTAGCAGCAGCTGTGGCCAAAGCTTTGTCTGTGAGTATAGTGCCTATGCCATTGGGGCTGGTTTTCAGGTTGCCCCGTCTGTCGGCCTCAACTATCGACAGGCAGATAGATTTGTGAGTGGTTCGTCCGCACCATTCGTTGGCCACATCAACTGCATTGGCATGGTGAAGAATTGGAGCCATAGCCAATGCAATGAAGATGAATAATAGATTGACCTTGCTTGCAGCCATGCCTAATTTTATGTGCAAACTCTAGATGTGTGACTTTGGATGCATAGAGAAATGGTCAGGCTTTGTCAATATAGTGCACAACTTTAGGGTTGTGATTAAGGCAATGAGATTTTCTTTATTGAAGAAAGATTTAGATTTTAATAACTTTGGTTATGGATTCAGGATTTTCCTAAGGAAATGAGATTCTGTATGGTTATAAGGATGGATTGCTTTTTATATCTAATAATGTTTTTCTTATATTGGTGGGATTATGTGTTGATAATGATAGTTGAATTTATGATTTGTCCTATTTTTTTTTTTTTTAATTCTTATTAGTTACTGGCAAAATTGTTTCTGATCCTGTAATTTTAGGAGTGGATTTTGGTCATTGTAAAATAGTATTGACAATTTAAGTACAATAATTTTTAATTTTTCACGCATTGAGAATAAATTTTGCTGGAAATTATTAATTTTGTGGGAATTTCAAATATGTCTCTCTCACTTGCCTCTTTTAATTTGGAGATTTTTTATTTTTCTGCCAAATCATCTTACATGGACACAAACCTGCTGACGTGAAAAAAATAGGCCAAGTGGCTCTACTGACAAGGGAAAAAAAGGCCAACTGGCCAAAAATTGGAGGGAAAACAATCACCCCTTCCCACCCGGTATAGAGCGAGCCCCAAGTTGAGGGCAAAAACCCTAAGAGGAAGGAAGGAATTTTTTCGCATAAATCTTCAGAGTCCTGAACAGAATTTCATCAATTATTGGATGATAAAAACAACAAAGCTTTGAGATTTGATGCTTGATGACATGTGAAATTTAGATAAAATTTACAATTTCGGATAAAATTTATCCTTTATATGCAAAAAATTATAAATTATTGTACTTAAATTGCTGGTGCTATTTTTCAGAAAGAATAAATACTAATCCTATAGTTACAAGATCGAATTGCAATTTTGCCGTAGTTACATCCAGTAAGCAATAAATTTGTGGAGACTTGATGAGTCAATCATTATTGGTGGGAGGAGGGTGGGGGATTTTCGAACATGAGGTATATTTATTGAAAATTTATCATTCAAAATATTTATAATTCAAATATTATTACAAGATAGAATATTCAAATTAATTCAATCTCAATACAACTTCACTCTTAACAAACTTTTCAAATCTTTCTCTAAACTCTCTTTAGAAGCTTTATGCAATACCCCCATTGCTACACAACTATATACATAGTATAATTTAATATGATAGAACCTATGTGTATGAATGAATTTTTTTTTCTCCCTATAACATATTAATAAATAATAAATCTCACTCACAGACTTATATATATATATATATATACATGCAGAGAATCCATAACAATCATAATATTTATATACCCATGTACAGAAAAGTTATAAAAGTAATACACAGTACAAATCCTAAAACTTAATACAATAGACTCCAAAATCCAATAAGTTAACAATCAACCCACATGTCGTCATCCATATACATTAATCCTCAGAACCTGTAGGAGCTCCAGCCGCTTGCTCAATAAGTCCATGGCTTTAATTATCATCAAACTCACCTACAATGCATGAACTACGTGAGCTAATGCTCAATAAATAAAAATCATGCATGCTGAAGGGATAATCTAACATAAATGTAATGCATTTTTATGAGATCATGACAAAAATGCAAACTTATGTATAAAAATAGTTTATTTAAAATCATTTTCCATCACTGGCCCTCGACCCACCTACTATGTACTAGATAGAGTTTTCAACAATATCAATAATCATATGGCCATAAACAGATCGACACAGTTCGGGGGCTATCTTTTGGGATCACCAGAGGTCCACCCCCTGTCTTCTCCTGTGATCCTGTAGAAGTCTTCCCACCAGCGGTGTCGACAAGGGCACAGTTAAGTGGTCCACCATCTCGTGACCACCAAAGGCACACCCTTGTCTACCCCTATGATCCTCCGAGAAGTAATACTCGCAGTGCCCTAAAATATCATATAAACAAGCCACAGAGGCCTCGGTACACTAATAATGGCCAACCAAATTTTATTTTTTTTTGAAAATAATGTTATGCATGCAAAACCTCAACTGTGAGCACGTATTATGCATGCACGTGTAAATGTTGATGAATGACATGTTCAATAACACAATGAATCTCATGTCCCACCATCCAAACAACGTATGCACTATAAGATATTTATAATACTCATCAAGATACTCATTAAGACACAAGGATCATATTTAATATAAATAAGATAAGAAATACTATGCCCATGCATTGTACTTACAAATGGATTTTTACTTACCTTTCACCTTTGATGTACTACTGAAAGTTAACAAGATTCTCTTCCCTAACCTTAGATATAAAGCTGCCTGTAAAAGTATAACGTATTAATTTTCATTCTTAATCAATAGGTTTACTATATCAAATCTCATAAGGGATGCTAACTTAAATTTAATTAAGTAACTGTCAAACCTTAAAAATATATACACTTCAATCCAATTAGAATCTTTTAAATACCTTGATTTCTCATCTTGAATTTATTCTAATATTATTTAATTGATGTGTTATAATCCATGTAATCAATTTCTCAATTAAATTAGCTCTTTCACCCAATTAATACAAGATAATAAAATCAAATTTTTATAACTAATTTTGAATTAAAGGTGTATATTAATTATTGTCTCACAAGTAGATAACTAGTTAATTTAAATAAAAAAAACTTTCTTTCAAATTAGAAATAAAAGACATAAATATATATTTTTATCCGTACAAAATGAGGAGAGACCAAAATTTCCTCCAATTCCTATTGTTGAAATTTGTCGAAGCACTTTTTTTTTTCTCTCTCTTCTTTCTTTTTCTTCTTCTTTTTGTTTTCTTTTCCTTTCTTTGCTGCCATGCGGACGTGTGTGTGGTCTGTGTGTTAATACATAATTATTACTTAACAACTAAGAAAACTTAATATAATATATTATGTATACTTCTCTTTAATATAATATAATATATTATAACCTAATATATATGTGTAATATATTATAACTATTACTACACTATACACGTGTATACATATATGCATATATATATATACATATTATGGTATTCTTTTATAATACTCCACACATATACTTATATATATATTTCGTACATCTATACATATATATGTATATGTATATATATATATATATTATATTTTTATATATATAATTAGTATATAATATTTTGATATTTATTTATAAACCCCAAGTTTATTTTCTAGTAAGAATTTACACCCTCTTAATTAATATGATAATTTCCTAACTTTCTTTTATTATTATTATTACCATTACTATCACTATTTTCTTCCTAATTAATTTATTTGCATAGTTTATCCTACATCGATAAACATAACGATGTCACCTTTCATTTATGTATATCGTAATAATATCTAATAGTTGACACATAAATCTTCGTATCTTAGTACCAACTCAACCAATTAGGTTAAAGAATTTGAAAACCAATATCGGGTGACAACTTCAAAAGTTTAATTATTAAAAATACCATATAAATATAGTGCATTATGAAATATCAATTAAAAATACAAATGACACATACGTAGCATGAAATGCATGAATTATATTGGCCAGATGAGTAGCGTGAGGTTTGGGTATTACACTTTGCTTATAATCACTCTTATTTTTCTCTCTTTTGTTTGATAACACTCCAAATACAAGTTCTATTTATACTAGTTTTTAGCAAATCTCTATCACTAAATAAACAAACAACTTAAAATCACAACTATGTATTTGTCAAGACAGTTTCCCTCTCTTTATCACTTAGCAAACTAACATCCTAATATTCTTCTCTTTTCTCCGTTAGAGGCATTTGTGTTGATACATCTTGTTTATCCTTCATCAATTTTTCAATCCACAAGATGGTTTCAATCTCTTCCTCATTTAGTAAATTATCATCACAATGTTCTTCGCCCTCTTCATTTTCCTCAGTTGTGTAAGGCAAAATCTGTTGTAATGGATTACTAGGTTGAGTTTGCAATAAGATTTGGTCGGTAGTACGTTCGAATTGAGCTAGAGCTTCCTCAAGGCTTCGTTTCTTCTCTAATGGTGGGTAACTAGATGCATGCCACATCATATTTTCATCATTTCTCCATGAAGCATTAGAATGATTTGGCCATCCTTGGTAAGTATTGGAGAAAGGATAATTTTGCAGGTGGTTGTAATTCTACCCAAATTGAGCATGCTCGACATATGGTGGTGCAAATTGATTGCTCCTTTGGAATTATGTTATTGCATGAAAACCGCCATATGATTCACGTACCTTGAATGGTGAATAATTAACATTTGCTGCAAAATATTTCTCCATCTCTTTTGAAAGTATTTGTACTTGAGCACCCAATACATTAATGACATCTACTCGATTCGTTCTAGAGTCCTGAGTTGAAGCTTGATTTGTCATGTCATATTCAGTTAGCCAATAGTATAAATTATATACCATCTCGTCTGCCACTTTTTGATCATATCACACACACAAGAAAATACCTACGATTATAAACAAGGGCACACTGAAACAATAAAATAAAAATAAAAATAAGAGAAAAGATAAATATATATATATACAAGAAAAATTCAAAATAAAATCAAAGTTACTTGATATCGATATTAATAAAACAAAACAATCCCCGACAACGGCGCTAAAAACTTGTTACGAAACTTCGTGAACGCAAGTGCACGTTATCGTATACAAGTAACAAAGTGATAAGTAAATTATCGTTCCCACGAGGATTGTTGATTTATTAACTACCGAAATTATGTTAACTCTAATTTTATTTGAATAAACAAAATTCGATGTTGATGTTTATAATTACTAACAAAATCTAACTAGACTAAACAAATAATCAAAATCAACTAATGATGAAATTCAATAACTAAAAGCCTAGGGTTATGATTTCATCGTCATTAGTCCGAATTGAATAATTTATCTCATCAATCTCAATTTATTTCCCAAGTGATAGTCGAGAATTCCTAAATTATCCACTAACCTCTCCCAATGTCTAATGAAAATATCATCAATTGTTAACCCACTATATTCCTATGTGAATTATAACAATCAACAATTCATTAGGTTCTATGGAGTCTCAAACATGACTACACAAATCATGTAAGTATATTGCTATCTCACATGCAATTTATGATTTTCTACACCTAGAACTAGACGCATATATCACCTTTCGGGTCAATATGATTAGTAAATCATTCAATTAGTAGCCAAATAATTGAAAGCATTAAGAACAATATAGAGAACTCAACTTGATAGATAAATTAAAACTTTACTTGATAAAAATATTCAAAACATCATAATTAGATTACATCACAATCTTAGAAAAATAAATTAGTTCATAATGATAAAAATGAAAGACAACCTAACAATATTCATAAACATAATTAATGAGAGAAATAGAAAAATAAAAATAAAACATGGAAGTAGGATGAGTTTCTTTCCCTTGTAGATGTCTTCTTCTCAACTCTTGGAAGAATTCTCTCATCTTCTTCTTCCTTCTTTTTTCTTGGCTTGTTTTCTCTTCTCTCCCTCTCTAAAAATATGATATAGAGGCTTTTGGAATACTTAAACTTAATGAAAGATGTCCTAAAGATGGCATAAAACACCAAATTGCCCTTACTTGGCCGGTTGGCAGCGCCTAGGCGCCAATTTACAATGCCTAGGCGCTGCATATCACTTTGCAGTCCAGTAAGGGCAGCTCCTAGGCACTAATTTCCGATGCCTAGGCGCTTCACATTTTATCCTAGACAGACATTGCAGCGCCTAGGCGCTGCTCTTGCTGTCCAAGTTCAATCTCTGCTGCGCTTATATCCTCTTCCAACTACTTTTTCACCTATTTCTAGGCTAAATTGGTTTTTGGTGTCTTCATATGAATTGTACCTCTGTGTCTTAACTTTCTATAGGGACTTGAATCAACTCAATATAAAATCAGCGAAAAGATTTATGCCTAAAATACCAAGATGTGTCATACTAGAAATTTTCAGTCAAGTGCAGACTATTTAACTTAATTTTTCTCATTGAAATAGAAAGAACTGAATTTTATGGTAGACATAAAAATTATAGATATATCTCTTGTCTTTCCAATGATTCAAGAAACAAGTCAAAATGATATTGGAGCAAAAAATTATGATTGAAATACGAACACTGCCCCAATAGTACCAAAAAGCGGATTATTCTAAATTTAAACCAAGTTTTATGTTTTTTTCCATTTTCTCCTTATTATGCTATTACGTACAATATTTCAAACTAAATGCATTCACATAATGGTTGCTCTCAAATAGGATATCTCTTCATATTTTATGGTACTGCTATATCATGGCATTCAATAAAGCAAACTATAGCAACTATTTTTCAAACCATGATGAAATTCTTGCAATCCATGAAGTATAGATCAATGATTCAACATATCCAAGAAACTTGTGGGCGATCACATATCAAAACGGCTCAAACAACACTGTATAAAGATAATGTTGTATGCATAACTCAACTTAAAGGATGATACATCAAAGGAGATATTAATATCCAACATATTCGTTCAAGTGACAATTTGACAGATCTATTCATAAAGGCATTACCCACTGCATCATTTGAAAAGTCGGTATATGATTTTTGAATGTATTGACTTAAAGATATTATATGAATAAGGGGGAACATATACGCACTGTACTCTTTTCTTTAATCAAGTTTTTATCCAACTAGGTTTTTCCTAGTAAGGTTTTTAATGAGGCAGTTTATAGCGCTTATAACTGAATTATTATTGACTCACTAACTAAGAATTTTAACTTCAGAATTGCTAACCTGAAACTAAGATTCAACAAGTAAACTTTAAAAATAAACAACAAATAATTGGGGGATTGAATTAAGTAACTAAATCGCAGAAATTAAAACTAATTAAAATATAAAGCAATCAAAATCAAAATAATAAGCAACAATCGATTAAAGTAGGTTTAGATTTCCATCACTGCCATTAGATAATGAGTTGCAATTTTCATATCAATATTATTAAATAAATTAGCCTTCAATTAAGTCCAAATTAGATTCATAGAAATATGATTATAATTATATAGAGAGAATACACATTAAATTAAAAATTGATATTATTAATATCATTAAAAGAAAGGAGAAAAAAAGTAGCAGATCACTATAGAATATAAAAAATTTAATCCGCATACAAATGGCAAAAATATGTATATATTATATTATATATAGTAATATAAATAGTTTTATCACTTTATCCTAATAAATAGTATAATATTTAAAAAACAAAGGTTTTAGTTTTACTAAAAAGGTATTATTCTAACAATGAACGATGTAAATTGATATTAGTAATAAGTAGAAATAAGAATTAATGTATAAATAGATGTCTAATATATATTAATTCATAAGTGTTTTTACAATTTAGTTTAAAATTTTAATTTATGTATAATTTAGAACTAATTCAATATTAATTATTTTATTTACTAAGTAAGTACTAAAGTTTGAGGTATATTAGTTGATATCATTTGATGGTACAAAATAATTCTATTGTGCTTACAAGGTGCACATGCATAGATTAATATATATTAATTAATCTAATTTTAATGTATAATTATTTATTTGTCGGCATACTAAGGGTTTTCCATATTCATTGCTAGAAGTTATTCATCCAAGAAACTTTCGTTTAATGGCAATGCATCTTTCTCATGTACCAACCTACTAAGATGGTCCACAATCAAGTTCTCGAACCCTTTCTTAACAAAATACTCAAAAACTAAACAAAAAGTTAAGCAAATAGTACTCAATTAATGGGTATAAAATCCACTCATCATCACTTATCTCTAGATTTTTAAATGACTCGGCTAAATCTTTTAGATCCTCCAAATTTGCCCTTGAAAAATCCATCACTTCGAAGAAGTGCTTCGAATGATGTCAACTTTTCTTCTAGAGTTTTAGGCTTTGAAATCTCCTGAGCCTTTCCCATTTGATGAAGAAGAGGTTCTTCTCCATATGATGGTCCAATTAGTCTTGGACTACTTTGTACCTTTTTTAATTCTTCCTTCATAACCTTTAAATCTTTTATAGTGGTAAAGATTTCAGGTATAGATTTTAGAATTCCTTCCATGTGAGCTTCCAATTTCACAATCTTTTTGGATTTTTGATGGCTTAAACTTTGGATGGTCTTTTGAATCTCCCTCAAATCCTGAGATATCTTGGAAGAATCAGGCTTGATTTCGATCCATTCTAGATTTGACATAGAAAATCTATGGTACGTGGCGTTCTTATACCCCAGCTACGATAGTAAAACTATCTTTTCATATGACAACAAAGGTTCCAGCCGATATACCCAATAGATATTTTGATCTGGTCCAAAATATTGTTTCTGGCTCCGAAGAGGTTTAGACATTAAGATTATACCTATGGTATTCTATTCCCCAGATCTCGTTGAATCCTAAAAGATTAAGCAAATTCAAACTATACAGCTGCATATGCTTATACCTCATTTCCCGATGCCAATCAATGGTAGATCGGAGTACTCCTGCTATCAAAAGCTCAATCATTCGATTCTCATGATATCTAGCTTTTGCCTGATGTTCCTATTGGAGTCTTTTTAATAAACTAGAATAGGACTTGAAATAAACACAACACGAACACTCGTTTGGATTCATATTAACTCGAAAAGGTCTTCTCCATTAGAAAGAAATACTTATAATAATAAATTAATCATGCTTTCTGAATAAGCCTAAGGCGACTGATACCACTTTATGCCTAGCAGAACATTGTATAAAAGTGCATTAAAATTACAAAACTAAAAAAATTATAGGATTAAATTTGTAAAACCCAGAACATAAAGAACTAAAATTGCTATCCCTTAGGAGATAGAGGACCAAAATTGCAATTTGCCCATATATTTATATAGTATGCGAAAGAAGGATGATGAGAAAGAATGCGGAGGTGCTTTCCCATTGGAGTTTTAGAATCAATTACCTGGACGACAGACGGTGGTGCCAAAGCTGAACTTTGAGCAGGGCGGCGGCAATGCGGCGGAGAAGCTACCAGAGAGAAAGAAGAAAAAATAGAGATCCCACGAGTGACGGCGGACGAACGGACGGTGGCTGGACGAAAATAGGTGGATCAGAAGAATTTTGATTTAGGGGTTAGGGCTTTTGCTGGTTTGTTTCTGAAATGGGGAAGGAGAAAATGGATTTTGCGTAATAAAAACAGCAAATTTAGTGGACCAAAAAAAAAATCGCCACTAAACTTTGCGACGACATTGTTGTTTCATCGCTAAGTATCACCCTTAGCGATAAAATTCAACACCTCCTTGCTAAATTGTTCATTTTTCTTTGTAGTGTTAGCGACGAAATATTTTATGTCATCACTAAGTTTAGATAAAAAAAATTCTAATTAAAATTTTTGTTATTATTACCGACGAAATGTAACATTTTCATGGTTAATATTTATCTTAGCGATGAAATGTATATATCGTTACTAAAATTTTGTCGCTATTTTTCTGTTTTCTTGTAGTGCTCCTTAATTTGTGTTGTTGATCTAAAAGCTTGGCCTTAATTGTTTTTACCAAAATTGCACTTAATAACTCACATGAATGTAGAAAAGAACCCATATAAACTAAACGGCATAAATTAAAAATAATAATTGTTTCTTAAGTAAAAGTAATAAAGAATGGACAAACCTGAGAACAATGTGATGTTTTTTTCAGAACCAAATTGGCATTTTATTCTCTAAATCATAACCAATAATGGAGCACCGATTCTGTGGTGATGTATCTTTTTCATTGCTTATAATTGATAAAGATGCACCACAAATTTTTAAACTTTTAGTTACTGCAAAAATTTCAATAATATAAGGATGTGTTATTGATGAATTGGAGTTAAAAATTTTAAATTCATAATAATAAATTGAATTTGTTTATATAATTTTCTTTTATAATAGATTTTAAATAATTAAACTCTCATTTTAACCAACGTTTTAAGTTATTGTGGTGAATTTAAAATCACCCGATTATAGAGTGATTTGCCTCAAATTCAAATTATTGTATCCAAATGCAACCTATTAGATTTTGAAGTTAAATTGAAACTTTTCCTACAACTAAGACTTACAATCACCTTCGTTTAAGCATGCTAAAAGGCTTTGCTCAGTTTGTTAACCATGCTAATGATGAGAGACATATAGTCGACTAGCTAGGTCGCCACTACAACAAAATCGATTTTTAGCGACATAAATTTTTCTTAGATAGCAATGAAAATTCTTCACTAATGTCTATTACTATCGTCGCTAATTCCGTTGCTATAACAGCATAGCTAAACATTTTAGCGGCAAAAATTTGTTTTTTCGTCGCTAACTCTGCGACGAGACACTGCTCTGCTAAGGTTCAAAAAATCGTCTCTAAGATTTACTTTAGCGAGGAAAGTTGTTTCGAGTTTCCTGGCTAACCACGGTTACCTTGAGTTCCATAATAGAGGACCTGGTGATGGCAGCCATTGATGGGAGATTGAATTGAACAGCATATGAAAAAATTAAGCCAGCCTGACAATTAGGTGAGACGATAGGTGAATTTATTCATGGTGATGAGTTGACTGATGGATAACTAGAACTTACAATGTTGTTAATTCTCTAACTTTCAATGTTATTGATTCTTAGATTGTCTATAGTAATTAATGTATTTTGTGAGATACAATGAAGTCAAATATCGATCTGCTTATTGATGAGAGATAAAAGGTTGCGATATATTTTTTTAAATTACTTCCAATATTGAGACATTCACAAGTGCACAATCTTAGAGGTTCTGAACGTTGCTTTTTGCTGGATTTAATGTATGGTAAGTATGCACAAATTACTGAGATTGATAACACGTAGACAAAAATAAAAATGTAAGCATAAAAAAACTAATCATATCTAAGTTTATTTCAAGCATAAATTAACTATTGTAGATATATTCATTGTAGACATAATAATGTTGGACAATTGCTCTATCAATTAATTTGTGAAATGAAAAAATAACCTTGTGAATCTATTTACTAAGAGGTTATGAAGTGAGCCAACCAGTTACATATTGAGGGAAGTGGGGTTAAAGCCTAATATTCAAATAAGTCATATTAATGAAAATCTAAACTAGTGAGTGGAGATCCCAATGACTAGGTTTAATAGGAAAACTAGTCATGAATGGCTTGATGAGAAATATTTAGAAATATAATTCCTCCTCGTTCCTACAATACAAATAAGTATTGTTTACAAAGTTGTTAAGTATAAACATTATATTTTTAACGATGCCTATATCTTGCAAAAGTATAAGTAGAGTAGAGTAGGAATACTCCTTATAAAATATCTCCTATGTGAGTGTGAATAAGGTTGGTTCTATGAGAATTCACTTAAGGTTAATTGTCTAAAACATTTGTAGAACCAAGAGACTTTAGAAATAATGAACATAATGAGAACCAAACTTAATATGAGAGGTAACTATTGACTATACTTGCAATAATGGTTGACAGTTCAAAACTTTAAGTTTACTGATTAGTTATGTGAGTTCGATAAATTTTTATTAGGGAAGGTTCATAAGCAAAAACTACTTATCTCGATACGCTATATTTTAAAAGTACTCTTTTTTATCTTCTTAGTTTTTTTGTTGACTTTTTCCATTCATTTGAGAAGTTGATGGAATAATAAGGAGAATAAATGTGTGTAAATGAAAAAGTCCCCATCTCTAAAAAAGTGTTCTTTTATGGTGGAAATATATCCCGCATGAAAAAAAATGAAGCTAACTTGTCTAACTTATAAATAATTACACTTGAGACGGTAGTAAATTTTTAAAACTCTCCCCAAGCCTTCCCCTCAATTTTTTGCAAATTTATTTGTTTATGTATAAAGTTTAATAAAACTAAAAATTTTACCCCCTTTGAATAATAAATTTATCTCAATTGCCCCCCTCAAATTTTTATAATCATATTTTGAATATGTAAACTTAAAGATGTTCTAAATTATTTGAAACTTCCTTTTTTCAAAATTTTAAGTGATTATTATTAATATAAAATTTTAAAAAGTATTTGTACTATTAAAATTTTATTATGATTTTTTTTTTACAAACATAATTTATATTTGTAAAAAAATACTCATTATAGTTATTTTTTATATTTATTTATTAGTTTTTAACTTATTTGATTCCAATTTCTTTACTTATTATTTGAGATTATTCTAATTTTTATATTATAAGAAATCATAAATGTATGGTTTTTAGAATACATTTCATTTGTTTAATGATTATGAAATAATTTTCAGTATTTGCAATAGATTTTGGAAGCAAGTTTGATTAACAAATCTATTTTGGCATGTTATTATAAATTTTTTTATTAACATTAAAGATTATTTTTATTTAAATAATAGTTCTCTTTCACACTAAAAATAATTAAGAACTTCATTAATTTTTTAATATATTTTTAATTTATTATTTTCCTATAATATTTTTTCATTTACATTTATATAACTTATTTATTTTATTGAGTTTTCTTTATCTAATACTTTGCATTTCATTTATCTTTTAATTTTTTGTGGTCCAATAAGAATTAGATTCTCATTCCATTTTTGTTATATTTTGAAATATGATTTCACAACATCACAGTTAGAATATTAAATTTTTTTTTTTGTTGAAAATTTTTTCTCAAGTAATTTTTTATAAATGTGTAGGTAAGTATATAAACTGCATTTTATTTGAAGAATATTTTAATAAGACAGCATTGAACACTTGATAATAACTCATAAAATTATAATGAAATTGTGAGAATTACTCTAATATCCAGATCATATTTTCTAATTTGGTATTAGTTTTTTATTTTGTATTGGATTAAATTAGAATTGATTCTTATTTTCATTTAAAAGTTATTTTTTTGTTCGAATATTTATGCAAATATGATAGGTATGAAAATTTTGATGTATAAATATCATATTTTTATTTATAGTTGTATTTATTTTTTAATAATTAATTAATAAAAAACTCACCATAATAAAATATTTTTATAAGTAAAAAAATAATTAATATTATATTTTTTATAATCAAATCTTGCCCTTCTATACTGAAATATTGGATTTGCCCTACTTACGGTGCACGCTGGTGGACCTATTGAAATATTGTATTCACCCTACTTACGGTACACGCTAATGGACCTTTGTTTAGCCTCAAGAAGCTACGAGGGAGTGCCCCACTTGAGCCTCAAGAAACTTCCGCATGCGCACGCAAATATTATAAATGTCGTATTAGGCACTTTATAATGCAGTTTTGTACTTTTTTTTTTTTTTTTTTTGATACCCAAGTTCCTGGCTTACACCAGTCAGTTCTAAACCTCCTAACCACTTGGCCAAGCACCTAAGAGGAGGTAAATCGCGGGATATACCTCAAACTGGATCACAAGTTCCCCCATAACTGTACACTTTTGCGCACAAGGAGCCGCCACCAAAGTGATTGCTCCATACTAAACTCCGGTCGCAGGGTCCCACTGGGGACACAGTGATTGCTCCATACCGAAATTCAGCCGCAGGTTCCCACCAGGATTCGAACCCCCATCCTGCCGCTGGAAGCAAGAAATATGTTGATTGATCCATCAGTTGAACTGTGCCCCAGGAGCCGCAGTTTTGTACTTTGCATGTATGCGTTGTTGCGAAGACTTGTAGAGCCTTAATTATTTTAAAAATCAAACCAATGACGGGAAAGAGCTGTAATGTGGACTGGGATCTTTAATGGGAAAGTGGGTTGGATCGGTGGACAGGGAGTGGGGAGATTGGGTTTTTCTCTCATTAAAGCCCTTCTTTTTTAGTGATTTGTAATTTTTTTCATTGAGCATTTATTTTTAATCTACTATGAAAATATATATTACTGCCCGAGCTAAAATATTACAATAAATCATATATTTAATTCAAATGGAAAATGAATATCTGAGAATATTACCAAGCATAGTTTCTATCGGACTTAAAACAGACATAATATGCAACATAAAATTTTAATTATCAGTGTTTTAAAAGAAAAATTAATGTTCCAAAAAAACGGTATGTTTCCTTAAGGGTAATAAGTTCTTCCACTTGTTCTTGCCCAAATATATTTACTTAACTACAAAAGAAAAAAAGGACAAGATACAATCACGTGACTGAAATTCAAATTAAGAATTTAAATCACTAAAAGTAAAAAATATTCATAAGCTCAAAAAAAATTTATATGGTTAACTTGTCTCTGAACAAGAATCCGCTAGCGGTTCTTGTTATATTTGGATCCATCTTCCAACGTGTGATAAATCATGCCAAATTAATATTGGTTAGCTGCACAAAATTAATTGCAATGAGATAAACGTAGAAATTTTCAAAGTTTTATCATATAAAACATATGGGGCAACTAACAACTTCATTTATATTTGTCTTCAAATATATGCAGACAAAATAAATAAATACACACACACACAGACATATATATATATAGATAGAAGGGCGTAAATGAATGCAAGCGAGTCGAATATGTTACTATTTAAATTTATTTGAATTTTTATCGAATTTCAAAAATTGTGTTTGATTGTTAATCAAGTTGAACTTGAATAAGTTTTAATCGAGTCAGATACGAATCGAGTTTGAATAACTTTTTTTTTTTAAACATATTTTTTTATTTTTTACTAATTGAGTAGATGTCGAATCAAACTTCAAATCTTACTGAAAAAAAAATATATTCAAATTTGATTTGTTAAATTAATGAATCGAGTTCTAACGAGTTTTTAACAAATCATCTCGAGTCTAGTTATCAAATAATTTAATTTATTTTTCAGGCGTCTCTCTCCCTCTCTCTCTCTTTCAATATATATATATATATATATATATACACATCTTCTTCATGCATTCAAAATACATTAGTCATTTTTTTCAAAAAATTCACAATAAATCTTCTTCTCCTACCGTGATATGGAGCTCTTTACTAAGGGAAGCTCATAGTTTCCCTCACGTAATTTCTAACTCATTTCGTCTTATAGATTAGGAATTTTTTTGCACCATGGTTAAAACGAATAAATTTTGATTAATTGTAGTTCAATTTATCTGTATGTATAAAACCCTCAGCGTTTGAGATTTTTCTGATTTGGGGAAAAAAAATGGCCACGAGCTCAACATATATTGTGTGTGTGTGTGTGTGTGTGTGTTATTTTTTTTAATAATTCACAGGCCTTTTCTTTATTTAATTCCTCCTTGTATAACTTAATGTACTTGATGTAAATTAAATTGAGCTTGATTGGAACCATATGACAATTTTTTTGGCATCACATTACATGAACAAATGAGAACATTTTGCCGTAATGCAGACATCTAAATGCCTTGTACATCAAATGTACATGTAATTTTGTTTCTTTAACAAATTGTAGATTAATTATAGTATTAATTATATGTGGTAGCCCTAGCAGATTCATAGTCATTCCTAACTCTACTTGGGAAATTTGGTTAGTGCTATAAAAAGTACATCAAATGTACATGTAATTTTGTTTCTTTGACAAATTGTAGATTAATTATAGTATTAATTACATATGGTAGCCCTAACAGACTCGTAGTCATTCCTAACTCTACTTGGGAAATTTGATTAGTGCTATAAAAAGTTCAAAGTAATTGAGATTTCGCGTGCCGTCCTAGCTAGGTTACCAATGGATTCAAACAATGCACACTAGGCCCGTAAAAAATTAAAATTCAACTAACACCTAAGGAAATAAAATTAAAAAGTACTTTGTTAAGCCAATTTTTAAGTAGGTTCGATAGTTGCATCTAGGGTTGGCAATTTAATAGTATAAATGGGGTTGAATTGAGTATTGAGTCTTTTATTTTTAAAATTGAATCGACTCAAACTCGATCCATTATTTTTTTAAAAAAAATTATTATATATATTTATATAATATCTTTTTTAAAAAAATTAATTTTTTTTAGAAAGTTTTAATAATATTTTTTAATAATTTTTAAATTATAAAGCGAATCTAGTAGATTTACCCACTGGAATCAATTTAAATTTGAATTCTTAAAAAACTTAATGAATCGCGTATCGGATCTGAATAAACCCGATTCATTGTTATCCTTAATTGCAACTTGCAAACACCCAAACTCTTGAATCAAAGGTCTTGTTAACAAATAAATTGCTATCATTCTTGAAACATATATTCTCTCGCACAGCAAAAATTTGAGCGTTTGCAATTTTAATGAATTACAAATGGAAGGACCCATTTAAAAAGAAATAATAGTGCCAAAAGTGGATATTTTTAGGTACAAAAGTTCTTTGATTTATTTATTCATTCTTGCATCTAATTTTCACTTGAGGCTCAAGTGTAAGTCCTAAGAAATATAGGTTATGGGTTTCTATTGACCAAGAAAAATTACTACATCATAAAATTCGGTAGGTCCTAATTTTTCTACCATAAGCATTTTCTTTATTTTACTCTTATTCAAAATTTCATATGGATTAAATGGGAATTTTAAAATAGATGGGGATCTATTTGGAAAAAAAAATCATTTTCTTTATTAAAGAACTCTCCAAAATAAAGATTGACTAAAAAGACCTTGTACTTTAAATAGAGTACACATACAACTCTATTAAAAACATGGAATGATGTGCAAAGTGTGTCAAAGTGAGAGTGAGTTTTAGGAGCAAAAGAGCCTTAATTGAGGAAGCAAACTCTGTGGCATGGCGTCAAGAAGCTCAATCAATTCTTCCTTCTCTCCCAAAGGTAATGATTTTTTTTTTACAAACATAATTTATATTTGTAAAAAAATACTCATTATAGTTATTTTTTATATTTATTTATTAGTTTTTAACTTATTTGATTCCAATTTCTTTACTTATTATTTGAGATTATTCTAATTTTTATATTATAAGAAATCATAAATGTATGGTTTTTAGAATACATTTCATTTGTTTAATGATTATGAAATAATTTTCAGTATTTGCAATAGATTTTGGAAGCAAGTTTGATTAACAAATCTATTTTGGCATGTTATTATAAATTTTTTTATTAACATTAAAGATTATTTTTATTTAAATAATAGTTCTCTTTCACACTAAAAATAATTAAGAACTTCATTAATTTTTTAATATATTTTTAATTTATTATTTTCCTATAATATTTTTTCATTTACATTTATATAACTTATTTATTTTATTGAGTTTTCTTTATCTAATACTTTGCATTTCATTTATCTTTTAATTTTTTGTGGTCCAATAAGAATTAGATTCTCATTCCATTTTTGTTATATTTTGAAATATGATTTCACAACATCACAGTTAGAATATTAAATTTTTTTTTTTGTTGAAAATTTTTTCTCAAGTAATTTTTTATAAATGTGTAGGTAAGTATATAAACTGCATTTTATTTGAAGAATATTTTAATAAGACAGCATTGAACACTTGATAATAACTCATAAAATTATAATGAAATTGTGAGAATTACTCTAATATCCAGATCATATTTTCTAATTTGGTATTAGTTTTTTATTTTGTATTGGATTAAATTAGAATTGATTCTTATTTTCATTTAAAAGTTATTTTTTTGTTCGAATATTTATGCAAATATGATAGGTATGAAAATTTTGATGTATAAATATCATATTTTTATTTATAGTTGTATTTATTTTTTAATAATTAATTAATAAAAAACTCACCATAATAAAATATTTTTATAAGTAAAAAAATAATTAATATTATATTTTTTATAATCAAATCTTGCCCTTCTATACTGAAATATTGGATTTGCCCTACTTACGGTGCACGCTGGTGGACCTATTGAAATATTGTATTCACCCTACTTACGGTACACGCTAATGGACCTTTGTTTAGCCTCAAGAAGCTACGAGGGAGTGCCCCACTTGAGCCTCAAGAAACTTCCGCATGCGCACGCAAATATTATAAATGTCGTATTAGGCACTTTATAATGCAGTTTTGTACTTTTTTTTTTTTTTTTTTTGATACCCAAGTTCCTGGCTTACACCAGTCAGTTCTAAACCTCCTAACCACTTGGCCAAGCACCTAAGAGGAGGTAAATCGCGGGATATACCTCAAACTGGATCACAAGTTCCCCCATAACTGTACACTTTTGCGCACAAGGAGCCGCCACCAAAGTGATTGCTCCATACTAAACTCCGGTCGCAGGGTCCCACTGGGGACACAGTGATTGCTCCATACCGAAATTCAGCCGCAGGTTCCCACCAGGATTCGAACCCCCATCCTGCCGCTGGAAGCAAGAAATATGTTGATTGATCCATCAGTTGAACTGTGCCCCAGGAGCCGCAGTTTTGTACTTTGCATGTATGCGTTGTTGCGAAGACTTGTAGAGCCTTAATTATTTTAAAAATCAAACCAATGACGGGAAAGAGCTGTAATGTGGACTGGGATCTTTAATGGGAAAGTGGGTTGGATCGGTGGACAGGGAGTGGGGAGATTGGGTTTTTCTCTCATTAAAGCCCTTCTTTTTTAGTGATTTGTAATTTTTTTCATTGAGCATTTATTTTTAATCTACTATGAAAATATATATTACTGCCCGAGCTAAAATATTACAATAAATCATATATTTAATTCAAATGGAAAATGAATATCTGAGAATATTACCAAGCATAGTTTCTATCGGACTTAAAACAGACATAATATGCAACATAAAATTTTAATTATCAGTGTTTTAAAAGAAAAATTAATGTTCCAAAAAAACGGTATGTTTCCTTAAGGGTAATAAGTTCTTCCACTTGTTCTTGCCCAAATATATTTACTTAACTACAAAAGAAAAAAAGGACAAGATACAATCACGTGACTGAAATTCAAATTAAGAATTTAAATCACTAAAAGTAAAAAATATTCATAAGCTCAAAAAAAATTTATATGGTTAACTTGTCTCTGAACAAGAATCCGCTAGCGGTTCTTGTTATATTTGGATCCATCTTCCAACGTGTGATAAATCATGCCAAATTAATATTGGTTAGCTGCACAAAATTAATTGCAATGAGATAAACGTAGAAATTTTCAAAGTTTTATCATATAAAACATATGGGGCAACTAACAACTTCATTTATATTTGTCTTCAAATATATGCAGACAAAATAAATAAATACACACACACACAGACATATATATATATAGATAGAAGGGCGTAAATGAATGCAAGCGAGTCGAATATGTTACTATTTAAATTTATTTGAATTTTTATCGAATTTCAAAAATTGTGTTTGATTGTTAATCAAGTTGAACTTGAATAAGTTTTAATCGAGTCAGATACGAATCGAGTTTGAATAACTTTTTTTTTTTAAACATATTTTTTTATTTTTTACTAATTGAGTAGATGTCGAATCAAACTTCAAATCTTACTGAAAAAAAAATATATTCAAATTTGATTTGTTAAATTAATGAATCGAGTTCTAACGAGTTTTTAACAAATCATCTCGAGTCTAGTTATCAAATAATTTAATTTATTTTTCAGGCGTCTCTCTCCCTCTCTCTCTCTTTCAATATATATATATATATATATATATACACATCTTCTTCATGCATTCAAAATACATTAGTCATTTTTTTCAAAAAATTCACAATAAATCTTCTTCTCCTACCGTGATATGGAGCTCTTTACTAAGGGAAGCTCATAGTTTCCCTCACGTAATTTCTAACTCATTTCGTCTTATAGATTAGGAATTTTTTTGCACCATGGTTAAAACGAATAAATTTTGATTAATTGTAGTTCAATTTATCTGTATGTATAAAACCCTCAGCGTTTGAGATTTTTCTGATTTGGGGAAAAAAAATGGCCACGAGCTCAACATATATTGTGTGTGTGTGTGTGTGTGTGTGTTATTTTTTTTAATAATTCACAGGCCCTTTTCTTTATTTAATTCCTCCTTGTATAACTTAATGTACTTGATGTAAATTAAATTGAGCTTGATTGGAACCATATGACAATTTTTTTTGCATCACATTACATGAACAAATGAGAACATTTTGCCGTAATGCAGACATCTAAATGCCTTGTACATCAAATGTACATGTAATTTTGTTTCTTTAACAAATTGTAGATTAATTATAGTATTAATTATATGTGGTAGCCCTAGCAGATTCATAGTCATTCCTAACTCTACTTGGGAAATTTGGTTAGTGCTATAAAAAGTACATCAAATGTACATGTAATTTTGTTTCTTTGACAAATTGTAGATTAATTATAGTATTAATTACATATGGTAGCCCTAACAGACTCGTAGTCATTCCTAACTCTACTTGGGAAATTTGATTAGTGCTATAAAAAGTTCAAAGTAATTGAGATTTCGCGTGCCGTCCTAGCTAGGTTACCAATGGATTCAAACAATGCACACTAGGCCCGTAAAAAATTAAAATTCAACTAACACCTAAGGAAATAAAATTAAAAAGTACTTTGTTAAGCCAATTTTTAAGTAGGTTCGATAGTTGCATCTAGGGTTGGCAATTTAATAGTATAAATGGGGTTGAATTGAGTATTGAGTCTTTTATTTTTAAAATTGAATCGACTCAAACTCGATCCATTATTTTTTTAAAAAAAATTATTATATATATTTATATAATATCTTTTTTAAAAAAATTAATTTTTTTTAGAAAGTTTTAATAATATTTTTTAATAATTTTTAAATTATAAAGCGAATCTAGTAGATTTACCCACTGGAATCAATTTAAATTTGAATTCTTAAAAAACTTAATGAATCGCGTATCGGATCTGAATAAACCCGATTCATTGTTATCCTTAATTGCAACTTGCAAACACCCAAACTCTTGAATCAAAGGTCTTGTTAACAAATAAATTGCTATCATTCTTGAAACATATATTCTCTCGCACAGCAAAAATTTGAGCGTTTGCAATTTTAATGAATTACAAATGGAAGGACCCATTTAAAAAGAAATAATAGTGCCAAAAGTGGATATTTTTAGGTACAAAAGTTCTTTGATTTATTTATTCATTCTTGCATCTAATTTTCACTTGAGGCTCAAGTGTAAGTCCTAAGAAATATAGGTTATGGGTTTCTATTGACCAAGAAAAATTACTACATCATAAAATTCGGTAGGTCCTAATTTTTCTACCATAAGCATTTTCTTTATTTTACTCTTATTCAAAATTTCATATGGATTAAATGGGAATTTTAAAATAGATGGGGATCTATTTGGAAAAAAAAATCATTTTCTTTATTAAAGAACTCTCCAAAATAAAGATTGACTAAAAAGACCTTGTACTTTAAATAGAGTACACATACAACTCTATTAAAAACATGGAATGATGTGCAAAGTGTGTCAAAGTGAGAGTGAGTTTTAGGAGCAAAAGAGCCTTAATTGAGGAAGCAAACTCTGTGGCATGGCGTCAAGAAGCTCAATCAATTCTTCCCTTCTCTCCCAAAGGTAATGATTTTTTTTTTTAAAAATAAAAATTGATGTTACCCCACAATTTTAATTATAAGCTAGTTTAACTAATATAATTTATATATCACAATCCTTGTCATGAGTGGCAGCAAAATTTAATGTTGATAAACGAGATACATATTTTGATTCATAAGAGAGGATAATTTCTAAATTTAAAGAGAGCAAAATTTTGAATTCAATGTCATTAATATGTAAATTTTGAAATTATAGACAAAGTGATTGGATGAACACCCTGCCCCTTTTATTTGCGTCTCAGATCCTTATTGTTGTGCTTCGCTTAGCACAACTTTTTAATATATGATTTTGTTAAGAAAAACTAGAATGATTGTAATATCTCTGGTCTAAAAATATGCATGAGATGCATATAGTTTGAATTGTTTCACTCGTATTTTTGGTTAATTTTGTTTTTTAATCTCAACTGTTTTCATTGTCATGTAAGGTTGTTGATATATGATGTACTTCTTGCACTTGTCATGTTTGCTCATGTTGGTATTATTGTTTCTGAAATTGTCGTTATTCGGGACATAATCAAAACTCTGAGTTTCAAGAGACAAAATAGATATTTTAGCCCACACAGGAAGACAATTTACTAATTTGATAGAGGATCAAGATTTTGAATTTTATTTTTGTATTTGTATTGATAAATTTGGAGCTAAAATTTTTCGTAAGAACAAATCTATTCATCTTGTTTGGATAATTTCATATTATAATGGATTCCAAATCCTTAACCTTATATTTTAAGCATCATTGCAGTTCCAAAATTTACCAAATTCTTGACAACCTTAATTAAAATGAAATGTATCATACTAAATTCCAATGAGGATTTTCAACTTAAGATTGATTTAGGACAAGAAAAAGGACATATTTATTTCAACCTAACAAAAATATCACTTCACCTATGACCAGGCCTTGTCTTGCACTGTGAATGCACTGTAATGGTGGGCTAGGATCTAAGATTTGGGTGGCGGGTTGATAATTGATATCATGGTAGAACTTTGGGGTCCCTCTAAGTGTTGGAACAAGATTAAGTGAACCTGTTTGAAGTGCAGAATATAGAAATTAAAAAAAAAAAAAAAAAAAAAAGAAATTATAACTTGTTAATCTATCCATTTGTATCATGTTCTTGAGCAAATGTCGTTTATTGTTTTTAAGGGGATTGTATTAGGTGCCTGTCTTCTTTGAAAACCTTAGTAGTTTTAGTTCTTGAGACCAGGAATTGACTTCATTATAGTTTCTTATATTCTTTGTTCAGTATTCTTGATAAATTCTTGTCTGGTTTTATGATTTGCATGATTTCAGATTACTAGGCAAAGTTGCTTTGGTCACGGGAGGTGCTAGTGGTATCGGAGAGAGCATCGTACGTTTGTTTCTCAGACACGGTGCAAAAGTTTGTGTGGCTGACATTCAAGATGACATTGGCCAGCGTCTCTGTGAAGGCCTCGGCGGTGGCCTTGATGTCTCTTTTTGCCACTGTGATGTGGCAATTGAAGATGATGTGAAACGAGCAGTTGATCATACTGTTGATAAGTTTGGTACCCTTGATATAATGGTGAACAATGCTGGGCAAATGGGCCCACCCCGTCTAGACATACGCGACTTTGAACTCTCACTATTTGAGCAAATATTTGATGTGAATGTGAAAGGTGTGTTCCTCGGAATGAAGCATGCAGCTCGCATAATGATTCCGGCTAAGAAAGGCTCAATAATATCTATATGTAGTGTGGCGGGTGTCGTTGGTGGGATAGGGCATCATGCATACGCAAGTTCCAAGCACGCCGTTCTGGGCCTCACCAGAAATGTTGCAGCTGAGGTAGGAAAACATGGTATACGCGTGAACTGTGTCTCGCCTTATGTTGTTGCAACAAGCCTGCCACTATCTCAGATACCTGAGGAAGCAATGGCTAGTTTTCGTTATGCTGTAGGGAGTAATGCCAATTTGCAAGGTGTGGAGCTGACTGCCGATGATGTCGCCAATGCTGTGGTCTTCTTGTCCAGTGATGAGGCAAGGTACATAAGCGGGGCTAATCTCATGATTGATGGTGGCTTCACATCTGTAAACCACTCCTTTCGGGTGTTCCGATGAAATTACCTTATATGTTGTGGAAGTTCTCCATACAAAAGTTATAATTACATGTCAAAAATCAAGTGTCTTTTGAATGAATTTATATGCATGGAAATGACGGTTTTCTCATGAATAAAAAGGAATAAGCCTTTTTCAATTTATCAAACCATATGAACAAATGATATGACCTCTTTGTTGGTGCACGCGGAAAGTAAATTTCAAATTATACTCAAAATTAGATGAGTCGTGCACTAAATATATTTCAAATATATCTTTTTAAGATATATTTCGCTCTCATGTTGTAGTGCTATATTAGTCTGGACATTTGTCTCTCAAAATTTAATATTTTTTTACAAAATTAATACAACACTATACAAATTTTATCGGACAAACCAAAAGTTCGACTGTATTCTTTTTCAAAGAATAACTAATAATACTAAAATAATTGAAAGGAAGATTATTAAATAGAAGGGATAAAGAGAAAAATAATTAATTCAAATTGATTGGGGTGAATTCGAATGAATGAGAGGGGGTATTTTATAGGCATTCTAGAGTTCAACCACGAGTGGCCATATCTGTTGATCAGAATCAATCTGAACCATCGAATTGCAACTTCTTAAAATCTGACCATGATCTAGTGGTTCAGATTGTGTCCCTCTGCAAAAGTTCACAATCATACCAAGCACCTCTGTCAACCGAAGGGATGTGTCAACTCACCCGCGCCCGTTTGGAGATTAGAACCAATCACAACCCTTCATTCATGCCTCATTAATATCCACATATAAGGTCACGTCCACTCAAAACTTAACACACATGTTATCATACACGTAGGCGCCACTTGAACATATCTGTCACATTATTGCCACGCCACTACACTCCAATTCCATTTCTAAAAAGTGTAAGGCTCCTCAGCTCCCTGTCAGTGATTAGGATCAATCGCAACCTTTAGTTCCCGCCTCGACAGCACCCATGTGTATGGTCATATCCACTCAACACTTAACTATATGGTATCACTGTTGGATTCGCTATAATCGCAGAGGTATACACAACGAAAAATTAAATTTTTTATCAAATATAAATTTAACCTCTTTGATTCGAAAGCGATTTTAACGATCGTTCTTATTCAAGTGAATATATAAATAAATATAAAATCAGATTATACATTTCGTGCACTCCGGTTGTTATAGGGAATAAAGCAATCAATTGCTTAACCTGGACTATCAGAACTCGCAGGGATCCAAGTATTTCTTCTCTATCAGGTCCACAATACGAAAGAGTAACACCAATCAAAATGATTCGCTAGTATCCTTTTAATTGTGTACTAATCTAGAACCGGAGTAAATTTTCAAGAACAATAAAGATTGATTTTTTAAGTTTTTGAAACAATAATATGAAGATAATAACAAGAAATTGATTTTCTTTTTCTTTCTTTTCTTTTCTTGGAGAGTAAAAATAGAAAATTTTAAATAAAATAATTTTTGCTCAAAATTTTTGAATTTTTTATGTAATTTTCATCTATTATATATATAGGGTTGAAAATTTTAATCCCTTTCCAACTTTTGGAAAGTGTTTCAATTTTGAACTATTTCAAAACCTTATCTTAGAAGGATTCCAAATCTTTCAAAAATTCTTCTCTTTTCTCTCTCCTATTGTATATGGACTAATTTGAAACTACATTAATCATTAAAATTATCTACATACATTGTTGATATTAATTTGAACTATTCAAATAATATCAAGATAGATAAATATCATATATAAACTATAATTATATTTATACATAAATTAAATCTTAGTGGCCGATTTTATTCTATAAAATTGGTTACTATATTTATTTATCTATAAATATGTTAATTAAATAAATTATATTTATTTAATTTATTCTCTTTATATTTTAGTGGGTTTCTTAAGTGATTTACATTAATTTTGGGCTTTGACTTAAAAAATCCCCAAATCAATTCAATTGATTCAATCATTTACTCCATTTGGGCTTCTAATCAAATTAGATCCAATTAAATAATTCAATTACTTAATTGAATAATTTAATTTAATTATTAAATTAAATAAAATCCTTAATTAATTAATTAATCAGTATTAATTAATTAATTTTCAACCATTAGATAAAATCTAAAATTAGAATTGTTATTTTTCATAAAAATGTGTGACCCTCTGAGGTTCACTACTAAACTAGTAGTGGGTTTGCAACATTTACAACGTATGAATAACAATTATTCCAATTAATTAATTCGTTTGGAATCAACTCCTTAATTCCAATAAGCTCACTATTCATGAAAATACCTAACAAGTAATCATGGCAAACTAATCTTATGTAAAATAGCGAGTAAACCTATTTCAGTTACGAGTATCATACACGTACGGTCCTTTCGACAGCTAATCTCCTAATTGAATTTAAGACATGAATTATAAGTCAAAACCCTAAATGATTCAATAACTGTGATCCCATTTCAAGTTTCAATGATTCTAGATGAATCACGATTCATCCTGCCTTGGTCAAAGTCTTTGAATCACGAACTATGAAAACACATGAGATTCTCTTGTTTAAAAAGACAAGTGTCGAATTCTATATTAGTCACTGACAGACCTCCATGCACACCAGTACAACACCCAACATACCCCATTTGTGATTGTCAAACAATTAGAAGATATATCAAAGTGTTGCAGGATGCACACAAGGCTACCATCGTGCCTTAAGTTTGAGGACTAGTCATGTACTATCACAATAAAGAAATTCTTATTTCGACGGGCAAAGTCTCCAACTAAGAATTTCTTACGGGCCATGTTTGGTGTACTTATTCTCTAACAAGCACCCACATACATGCACTTACATCTCTACGATAATGCCAATAAAATGTGACATCTTCGTCTCACGAGCATGCATCATATGTGCGAATCTTACTGAACTATTTGATGTCCTATCTCAAAAAGATCTCGACTCAAAACTTATTTAAAACCAAATCCTTAGAGGCATATTCCATTATCGCCATCATATGCGCGATCATGCCTCGTAGCTAAATTTGATTTAAGGACTTTATCTAATGTGCAGAAATAAAAGATGCATGACATAAGATAAAGAAAATGCATTTTTATTAATATGATTCCCAATAAAATTATTTTTACAAAAGTAAAAGAGTATAATACACCTAATCCAATTGAGGCGTTGGGCATCCTACTCTAACAGTTACGTCTTGTGGGTGCCACTTAGATATATCCGCCATATAACTACCGCATGCTCCACCACATCACCAAGCCACTCCACCACAACTCGATTCTATTTCTGAAAAATTTAAGGCTCATCAACTCCTCATGAAATGCAAAGTGCACCTCTAAAACACCCAATATGACATGCGAGCATAGTGTGGGTACGAGTTGTGCTTGAGGTGCACCATAAGAGTGCTGTAGCCAAAAATCTGCTAAGGTACACCGTGAGACAGCTCCATAAGATTACTTATTCTCCCAAGTGGAATTCAATATATAAAAGAAAAATTTGCTTCACTATTCTAATATGGATACCTCCCCACACCAAATGATACTCTTTTAAGCTTGGAGAGTTTTCTCTTTCACATACAAGCTTAACCCCTTAAAATTCCTACATTCCTTATAGGAAATAAAGGGTCAGAGTAACTTCCACCTTCATGGTCTAGCATTTTTAAAATTTTATTTTGATTCAATAGATAATTTTTTATATCTTTAAAATGTTTCAATAGGGCAATACTAAAGTTACGAGTTAATAGACGAGGCTTGTTTCTGAAACTATAGGTTTAGCTTGGAAATTGGTGTTTCGTGCTGTCATTTTTACGCATGTTTAGTACTTTACTACTCTCGATAAATTAAGAATTTAGATTTTATTTTCTTGAGCCAATTGTATTATACTTGCAATCAATTTATTAGATTTTCAAGCGTTCAATGAGAATTACATAACATTTCAAACGATCAAACAACTATCATAGAGTATATAATTCCTCTTTTATTCTTTTTTTCCCCCCTCTTTTTTGGGTGAACAGGTTGAAGGACATAATTGAAAATTCGCTTTCATAATTTTTGGAAGCTTATATTTATAAGGATTTAGTAAGAAAATAAGTAGGGCATAATTGAGCCCATGCAACCTTAATTTTAGGTTTGGCTTGGTAACTTACATGAGTCTAAGACTATGTTCATGCTCCCTTTGCTCCTTAGAGTGCCTAAAGCCATGAGCAAGCTTTTGACTGACTAATTTCAAGCCTCACTTAAGTGGTATGTTTAATTTATACTATATTCGTAAGCTCAGGAAAATTAATTCATTTTGCTTATACAAGTTCAAAAGTGCGTGTATATTATTTAACTTATTTTTACTTGCTGTATAAGTTTGAACAAGATTTAATAAATCAAATTCAAGTTGCCTTGAGAGTAGACATCTATTTCAAGTTCCTTTTAGAACTTATAATCTGGATGATTACACCAACAAGCATGTGCATTATTTTATTTTTATGCCCGGGCCTACAAGGTGGAGTCCACAAGTGGGACCCTAGCATAATAGGCTATGCTAGTAAATATTTTGTATTCAATATTGTTTTGTAAAAATGAGTAACTCAAACTGTTAGAGAAGTTCATTGTCCAACTTATAAACTATTATAATTTTTCTCCATATTAACAATCACCCCATTGGACAAAAGGCATCATCG
>CM033106.1:16514007-16576208 GCA_019321725.1 Paulownia fortunei
ATTAATGCAATTATGATAAAATGATCTCCAGCAACGGCGCCAAAAACTTATTCATGAAATATTTTACAAACCACAAGTGTACGGTGTCAAGTTTTAATATAACGGTGAGTTGAATATCGTATCCACAGGGATTGTAATAAAAAATTACATCAAGTACCGTAGTTCAAATAGTCTCAATTTTCTCTAGAAAATCAAGTGATTATTAAGCAAAGTAGAATATAAAAATTGTAAAAGACAAGAGTGAGTTCTTAGAAGTAATATAACAAACACCTTATGAGCAAGAAATTCCAGATGAATAACTCACCTAATTATCACATATGTTCTTCCTTCCAAAACATACCAATTTAAGTCAACAACATATGTAAGTTAAGAATTCCTAAGCTCATCGATTCCCTCTCTCGAGTGTCGAATTGATTATGAGTTCTAATATGAATTTCAATATATCTATAAAAACTCAAGAATAAAATTCTACAAAAGTTCAATGAATTCTTCTTCAAAACTTCAAAGGTTTCATAAGCTTCTCAACTCTATGATTCCTAGGTTATGTTATCTTTATGATCATGTATAATCTTTTCTCTCTTAAGTATCGAATCTCATACATCAAACACTCTCAATTAATGGCCAAATAATCCAAATTCAATACTAAACAAGATAACACAAACAAGATGAATAACTTGAACTAATATTATTTGGAATTCAAAATATAAGATCAAATAAGCCACTTTATAGGCCAAAATGGCTTTTGGTTTCTTCATATGAATTGTATCTCTATGTCTTGGCTTTCCAGTGGCACTTGAATCAACTAAATATGGCATATGTGGAGAGAGCTATTTCTAAAATACCAAGATGTGTCATTCCAGAAAATTTCAGCCCAATGCTGATTCCTGAACTCAGTTTTTCTCATTGAGATCGATAGAATTAGATTTTGTGGTAATGATAAACATTATAAACTATCTCTTAGATTTCTATTGGTTTAAGAATCAAGTCAAAATTATATTTGAGCAAAGAGTTATGATTGAAATATGAAAACTGCTATCAGTCGTACCACAATTCGGATTCTTCAACATTTCAACCAAGTTTTTGGTTTCTTTTCATTTTTTTCTCCTTTTATCATTACCTACAAGATTTCAAACTAAATGTATAAAAAGTAACAAAAACCTTGAAAACAAACTAAATATTAATCAAAAGGTATATGAATTGTTGGTATAAAACTAACTTATCAGTAGTCCCTCTTACAGTATCCACACTTTCGAACAGATCCACAAGCTTCAAATCCTTACTAGTGAATTTGAACTTCTTATTTCTAAATCTATTTGAGAGTGAAGATTAATTCTTGAATCAAAAAGTGATGGAAGAATTAACCTTTTAATAAAAAAGGAATGTAACCTTTTGATGGAGTATTTTTTTCTTGAAGGAAGAAAATAGTACAAAAAAATGAGGACAAAATGAGGGGGGTCGAAAATTCTAGCTCTCTTACTTGTTGGTTTTTGGCCCCTACATAAATACACAATGTATTCTTGACCTAATCCCATTAGGTATCCAACTCTTGCCCTAATTAGTCATCTAATCTAATTAGAAAACCTTCTCATTCCTTATCTCTTATTTCTTTCACTTCAACACAAATTATTTCCATCTTTATTAGGACTCTTTAATTCTAGCCATTAAAAAAACAATTCTAATGGGCCTTTAACCCCATGGGCTTAGACTTTAATTAATTTATTAAAGTACAATTAATTGATCTCCATCAATTAATTAAAAAATCTAATACAATTAGTTGATTCAATCAATTAATTAATCGGTTCCATCATAGGCCACCTAATCATATTAAGTCCAATTAAAATAATTCTATTATTTTAATTAGTTAAATTAATTTAACGCCTTCAAATAATTTTAGGCCAAGCTAATATAATTGATTTCCATCAATTAATTAATTCACTCTCAAGAGCCCCTAATAATTATTAGGTTCAAATAAATAATCATATTTTTCTTTGAATGAATTAATTTATCTATTTAAATTAATTTTAACTCAAGTTGATTAATGTTTGTTAATCAACTTAATCCAACACTTTGGATTACAAAAATAGATATAGAAGTGGATCATCTCGATTTGTGTGTGACCCATTAGGTTCACAACTAAGCTAGTAATGGGTTTGCAACCTTTGCAATTTATGAATAAATTTAATATTCTGATTAATTAATCTAATTAATTAATCCTCTTTGAATTAAACCCTTTATTCCAAGAATCTCACAAATCAAGGGAAGCACCTAGTAGTGTATCTCGACTACCTAGTTTTAGGTGAATAGCAAGTGAACCTTTTTTGTGACGAGTATCATGAAAATACAGTCTTTCCATCAACTAATCTCTCGATTAAGTCTAAGGCATGGATTATTAGTCAAAACTTTATTTTTACTTAATAACTATAATTTCATTTTAAGTCACATTGATCCTTTGATGAATCACTAGAAAACCCTATATCTAGTATTCATCCTGCCTTAGCTAAGGTATTCGGGATCAAGGACTATGAAAATATAGGAGATTATCCTATTCTATTAGATAGGTGATGGATCCTTTATTGGCTACTCATTGACCTCCATACATGAATATCATACACCCAACGTAAACCCCTTATGATTGTCATGCAATCAGGAAATATATCAAAGTGTATGATGTCGTGCACAAGGCCACCATAGTGCCTCAAGTTAAATAACTAATTAATGAACTATCATAATTATGAAATTCTCCTTTGACAAACAATACTTTCCAATTGAGAATTTTCCAGTGGGCCGTTCAGTGTACTCGTTCCTTAACAAGCACCCATACACATGCACTAGTATCCCTACGCATATATCTATGGAATGAAATATTCTCCTTTTGAGTATGCATCATTTGTGTAAGTCTATTGGGCTTATTGATGTTCTATCTCAATGAACCCCCAACTAGGAACATATTTAAGATCAAAATTATAGAGGTATATTCTATGATCACCATCATATACGTGGCCATACCCCATAGCTAAAAATGATCTAGGGACTTTAACTAATTGATAAAAGAAATTAAAGATAAAGAAATACCTTCTATTTATTTAAACATTATAAATAAGACTATTTTTACAAGAGTATAAAAGCTCGCTGCTAATTGGCTCACCGGCACTACTCTAATAATCTCTCACTTGTCTTAGAGCTAATTGCCAATGTATCTAAGGCCCATCTTCTCAAGATATCCTTCAAATACTCTTTGTGCTAAATGCTTTGTCAGTGGATCTGTTATATTTTCTGTTGGGGACACTAGCTCCACCCGAACATCTCTCTACCAATGATCTCGAGGATCAAATGGTAATGCCTAATAATATATTTGGATCTTTGATGAGATGTCGTCTCTTTTGCTTGCACAATAACCCTATTATTATCATAGTAGACCAAAACTGGATCAACAATAGAAGGAACTATACCCAACTTTTGGATGAAGTTCCTCTTCCATACACCTTATTTCACTGCATCATATGCTATGATGTATTCAGCTTCTGTGGTGGAATCCATAGTCATCTCTTGCTTGGAACTCTTCAAGTTGAATGCTCCACCATTTAGCATGAATATGAATCTTGATGTTGCCTTCAAATCATCTACATTAGACTAAAAACTAGAATTAGTAAAGCCTTCTAGCTTCAGTTCTCCATTGTCGTAAACTAAAAAGACATCCTTAGTGTTTTACAAGTACTTAAGAATCATCTTTACAGCTTTCTAGTACTCTTTGCTCGAATTGGACTAATATCTAGTGATACTTAAAGCATATGTGACATCAAGGCTAATACATAATATTGCATACATAATGCTTCCAATTGCAGATGCATATGGTATGCGAGTAATTCTTTCTCTTTTCTACGGAGTCTTTGGGAACATTAACTTCGAAAGAGAAACCCCATAACTTATGGATAAAAATCATCTTTTGGATTATTCTATGCTAAACCTCTTTAGTACTTTGTCTATGTACGTGGATTAGGATAGTCTGATCATCCTTTTAGATTTATCTCTATAGATCCTAATCCCCAAAATATAGGATGCTTCTCCCAAATCCTTCATGGAGAACAGAGTAGACAACTAAGCCTTTGCTGATTTCGACATCCCTATGTCATTCCCAATTAGTAGTATGTCATCAACATAAAGGACAACAAAGGTCACTGCACTCCCACTAACTTTTTTATACATATAGAATTTATCTGGATTCTTGAGGAAACCAAATGATTTGATTACCTTATCAAATCAAAGATTCTAGCTTCAAAAAGCTTGTTTGAGTCCGTAAATGATATTTGGAGTTTCCAAACCTTTTTCTCGCTCCCACTAGATATGAAGCCCTCTGCCTCATATAGATCTCTTCATCAATATTCCCATTGAAAAAGATAGTCTTTACATCCATTTGCCTTATCTTGTAGTCATAATACACTGATATGGAAAGTAATATTCGAATGGATTTTATCATCACCACTGGTGAAAAGGTTTCCTCATAGTCAACACCTTGTTTTTGAGTATAGTCTTTTGCAACTAGTCATACCTTATAGGTCACTACCTCTCCATCTACTCCAAGCTTCCTTTTATACACCCATTTATAACTGATAAGTACTAGATCATGTGGTGGGTCCATCAAGGTCCATACCTTATTAGAGTACATGGAGTCCATCTCAGTTTGCAAGGCTTCTTGCCATCTCCTCAAATTGATGTCCGACATCGTTTCTCCATAATTCCTTAAATCATTAACCAAAGAGTGCTCCTCTTTGTTGTTCACCAAGAAAAGACCATCATTCTCAAGTGGTCTCGAGATCCTTTCAAATCTCCTAGGAGGTTGTATAATAGAAATGTTAGTTTTGGGTGGTTCTGCCACTACTATCTTTTGTGGGACACTTTGTGGTTCTTGAATTTTTTTCAAGCTTTACAATCTCACCTTTTCTATCCAATAGAAACTCCTTCTCTAAGAAGGTGACATTCCTCAAAATAAACACTTTTTTATTTTAAAAGGTCATAGAAATAGTATCCATACCCCCACAAACTTATATAAGGTGGATCTAGCATCCAACTTATCTCCCACAAACTACTTCACGTAAGTAAGGCACCTCCATACCCTGAGGTACTTGTATGAATGGGTTTTGCCACACCACATTTCATATGTTGTTTTAGGCCCCGACTTACTTGGCATTCTGTTTAATAGAAACACCACCGTTTCTAGAGCATAGCTACAAAATGAAAGAGGAATCCCAGTGAAGCTCATCATGGATCGAACCATGTCCAATAGGGTTCAATTCTTATACTTTGCAACCCCATTTAGTTGTAAGAGTTGCTAGCAGAATCCACTACTAGAGAATCTCAATCTATTTTAGATAATCAAAAAACTCTAAGCCTAAGTATTCACCTCTTCGATCAGATTGAAGAGTCTTAATACTTCACCCAGTTTGTTTCTCCACTTCATGCCTAAAATCTTTGCACCTTTCAAAGGCTTCATACTTGTATCTTAAAATATATACATACTCATACCTAGAAGAACCAAGTTAGCTAACTTGTTGATTCTTTTCTTAGAGATAAAACCTAGTCTAGCATGCCATAAGTATGTGGAACTATGATCATTTATTTTATGTTTATTACTTTGTTGAAAATGCAAGATGGATTTATTAGGTTAGACAATATATAAATCATTTTTCAAAGTCCCAACATAAACTAAAGAAGAACCAAAGTAAATGGAACAATTTCTATCTTTTATTGAAAAATATTGACCCTCTCTATCCAAATTAGAATAGAGATAATATTCTTTATTAATTTAGGAACATAAAGAAAAGAATTTAAAACTATCATTTTTCCATCTCCTAATGCTAAGTAGATAGTTCCTATGGCTAATACAACAACTTTTGCTCTATTCCCAAACTTTAGAATTTGCTCTTCCTACTCAGCTCCCTGCTTCTTGTCATCATCTGCAAATTATTGCATAAATGAGTAGCATAATCGGTATCTAATACCCAAGAAACATCATTATTCGAAAGGTTAATTTCAACAAAGAACATACCATAACTCTTCTGGCGATTTGCAAGATACTCCTTCCAGTTCCTCTTCTAATGCTCCGGTTTGCTACAATAGTGACACTAGTCGTTTGGTTTGGAACCTTTCTTTACTCCACTTGAGGCTTTCATACCCTTGGCCTTCTTAGAAGAACTTTTCTTCTTCCTTTTCTTCGACCTTTTAGTCTTAGATTATGATGAAAAGCCAACAAGTAGGACATGCTTCTTCTTCTTCATGGTGGACTCAATAGTCTTCAATATATTAACCAGCTCAGCAAGGCTAGTCTCCATTTTGTGCATATTGAAGTTGACCACAATGGAGTCAAACGAGGGTGGCAAAGACTGCAGCACGAGATCCATATAGAGTTTGTTGTCCATAACGACTCCAAGGGACTCGAGTCTCTCAATCAAGGCTATTATCTTCAGTCTATGATCATGAATCGAAGAGCCTTCCATCACCTTATATCTTCAGTCTATGATCATGAATCGAAGAGTCTATGACATCGAAAGAGCTCCCTAAATACTTGGTATATAGCTTACCTTATATGTTTACCATCTAATTCCTTTAGATAAAGGTGGATATCGGCAACATATGTTATACCTTCATGCTGTCTTTGCAGCTCGTTTAACATAAATGCTATCATATAGCACCAAGCCTGTAGATCATTCTTAATATATAGATGATATTATGCTCGCTCTTCCTATGTAGGCCCCTCTAGCGAGCCAGTAGTGCCATTTTGAGGACTTAAACCCTCTTTTTGGATTGAAGAACTATTTGAAGGTTCTTTAACTAGTCAACATAGTTGGGACCAGTGAGTTAGTTGGTATCAAGAATTAATGCAAGTGGATTTTTAGCCATAATGTAAATCGAATATCTACAAAACATGAGGCATAAAATAAACACATATTCAACAATTTAATCATTTATAATAGGATTTTTAATAATAAATATCTCCCACTATTTCTTCAAATCACATCACCCTCATGATGGATATTAAAGAAATCATATTTCCTAATGGGTTTGAAGTCCAATTAGTCTTATCATACACCCTAATTTTATGAGCCTGTATGATAAAATAAAAAAGTAGCTAACACATTAGCAATTGCATACCATGCAACCTTCAAGCTATTTTGCCTCACTACTTCCTATATACCTTAGTTTTTTAAGTTGATATGGTACTAAGTATTAAGTGTGTCCCATCAAACATCCATGTGAATTGGTTAACTAATGTATGTCCCATGACTTGTGGTTAACATCATTAGCCCTACTACCCCACGGGCATCTCTATGTAAGTAGTGGTCACAGCTATTACCTCCACTTAGCACATCCCGCAACTCATGGCCAATAGACTAAGTGTGGCATCATTTCACAAACCAACTACTTTGATGGAAGGTTTGGATGATTGGTCCCTATCCAATATTGCCCATTAATGCTTGATATAGAATTAATAAATTCTTAAACTTAGAACATTTCTAGGTGAGGGTTTCAATTTTACCATGACCTCATCATGTTATTTCATGTTGTTTATTTAATGTTACACTACCCTATGATTACAAGCATAATCAAAGGAAAGCATTAAATAAACCTATGCATAAATCTACAATACATACATAATGGGATGATCATGAGTCTTTTCCTATGCGATCCACTCGAAGCAAAGTGGATCTTAAGGTCAATCAAAGGGTAATTAATCAAAATTAATAAATTCTATTTATCGCATGAATGTATCACCCATATATTCATGAGCCTTGAATCCTTGCTTTTCTCCACCTTGCTCCTTTTTCTTGTCCACCAAAAGTAAAAGAAGACGTCACCATACTAATACTACTCTCATTACAATTATTTAACCTAACAAGTAACCTTGGAATTTCTTCCAAGGAGAGGTACATGGAGGGAGATATAATTTACATTTAGAGTAAAAAATAGAGAAAAGTCGAGACTCGTAGGCCTTATTTTAATAAAAAAATCCAAAGTATAAAAACATATATAGAAAATAAAGGGTCTAGGCTCCATGATCATTCATCCCATTCATGTTTAATTTAATCATCACATGATAAAAATTCAAAGCATGTAAATTTACCAAGTTGTTAAAAATCACATTTTTCTAGTTTGGGAATTAATTCATAGTTTTTCAAAAAAATAATTTTAAAATTTTAAAATTAACTTTTAATTTTAAAAATTGAAATATTGGATTTTATGCATGTGACATGAAAATGCGCAGCAGATATTAACTTTTAATTTTAAAAATTGAAATATTGGATTTTATGCATGTGACATGAAATCTGCTGCCCAGCGAAATTGCACATCAGGCGTCACGGTGCCATGATGCATCCAACCAATTTTTTTTATTTGTTTTATTTTTGTGTCATGAAATTTAATACTTTAAAATCATGTGGGAAATTTTAGAATTATAATTCCCAAATAAAAATGAAATGAAACATATTTTTCATCATATGAACAATTCATATATAAAGCATCACTAAAACAATCAGAGCGCATAAACTTAGACTCTGATACTACTTTGGGTTCGCATAATCACGAGATTGCAAGCATAGTGGAAATTTAAATTTTTTCAATAATTGAAATAAAATCATACATCATATGTAAATATGCATGTTCTGGATTTGAAAACTTTTGATGGAGTAATTTTTCTTGAAGTTAAAAAATAGAACAAAAAAATGAAAAAGAGAAGAGGAGAGGGGACCAAAAATTTTAGCTATCTTGCTTGTTGTTTTTGGATCCTACATTGTGTATTTATATACGTAATGTAGTCTTGACCTAATCCCATTAAGTCTCCAACTCTAGCCCTAATTAGTCCCCTTATACAATTAAGAGACCTTTTCATTTCTTATCTCTTATTTCCTTCACTTCAAGATAAATTATTTCCATCTTCATTAGGACTCTTTAATTCTAGCAATTAAAAAATTCTAATGGGCCTCTAACCGTATGGGCTTTGACTCTAATTAATTTATTAAAGTTCAATTAATTGATCTCAATTAATTAATTAAAAAGCCTAATATAATTAATTGATCTAATTAATTAATTAGTTGGTTCCATCATAGGTCATCTAATCATATTAGGTTCAATTAAAATAAGTTTATTATTTTGATTGATTAAATTATTTTAACGCCTTAAAATAATTTTGGCAAGCTAATATAATTGATCTCCATCAATTAATTAATAGGTTCAAATAAATAATCATAGTTTTTCTTTGAATGAATTAATTTAACTATTTAAATTAATTCTAACTCAAGTTGATTAATCTGCATTAATCAACTTAATCCAACACTTTGGATTACAAAAATAGATATAGAAGTAGATCATTTCAATTTATGTGTGACTCGTTAAGTTCACAACTAAGCTAACATTGGGCTTGCAACCTTTACAATTAATTAATCTACTTACAATTAACCCTTTAATTCCAAGAACATTATAAATTAATGGAAGCACCTAGCGGTGCATCTCGACTACCTAGTCTTAGGTGAATAGCAAGTGAACATTTTATGTTATAAGTACCATGCAAAGACAGTCCTTCCGTCAACTAAACTCCTGATTAAGTCTAGGGCATGGATTTTTAGTTGAAACTCTATTTTAACTTAATAACTATGATTCTATTTCAAGTCATATTGATCATTTGATGAATCACTAGAAAACCCTATATCTAGTATTCATCTTCCCTTGCTCAAAGTACATTCCATAATAAGCACCCACACACATGCACTAGCATCCCTATACTAATATCTATGAAATGAGACATTCTCCTGTTGAGTATGTATCGTGTGTTCGAGTCTATCAGGCTTATCGATGTCCCATCTCAATAAACTCCTAACTCAAAATATGGTTATGATCAAAGTCATAGAGGCATATTTCATGATCACTGTGATATGTCTGACCATGCCCCATACCTAAAAATGATATAAGGACTTTATCTAATTGATAAAAGTAATTAAAGATAAAGAAAAATCTTTTATTTATTTAAATATTATAAATAAAACTATTTTTACAAGAGTATAAAAGCTCGCCTCTAATTGACTTGCTAGGTACTATTATAATATTTGGGCTTTACTTAATGATCTAATTCCATTAAAAATATGGCTCTCAAATTTTAAAGGTTCGAGTACCAAATATTCATGGATCATATGTCCAATTCTATGATTCATTTGTCTAAGAGGCACAATTAGAATTCAAAAAGTCAATTAAGTGTCGCGACTTATTCATTCTAAGACATATCGTCCGTGAAAAAGTCTCAAGGGGCATTTGTAGATAAATTTAATTTACGGACAATTAAATTATGACACTTGTAAAATAATATATTAAATATCAATTCTAAATTTTCTATTTATATGTAACACCTCCATTACTACACAACTAGATATATATTATAATTTGACATGATAGAACCTGTGTGCATGCATGGAATATATATTTTTTTTTTTACACTTTAAGAAAAGATAAATCACTTCTTACATGCACAAGATGCCATGTAAATGTTAATGAAAATTAGCATATAAGTAGCATGTAATGCATGATTCATATTGGCCAAGTGAGTAGTGTGAGGCTTGGGCATTACATCTTCCCTTCCTTACTAAAATTTCATCCTCAAAATTTACTTACCGAAAGAGTTCTGCATACTTAACTTTCATATCATCTTCTCTTTCCCAAGTAGCCTTTTCTGCTGACTATTTCTCCATAATACTTTAACCAATTGGATCTTTTTATTTCTGAGTTGTTTTACTTCTCGTAGAAGAATCTCCACAGGTCTTTCTTCGTAACTCAAATCTGCTTTGAGCTCTATAAGTTCATTCTTCATAATATGAAATGGATTTGAAATATATTTCCTCAACATGGATACATGAAATATATTGTGCACTTGAGACATTAATGCAGATAGGTGAAGTTTGTAAGCAATATCCCTAATTCATTCAATAATGTGAAATGGACCAATATGTCTAGGACTGAGTTTTTCTTTCTTTCCAAACTATATAATCCCCTTCATCGGAGATACCTTTAGAAATACTTGATCTCCTACTGCAAATTCTAACATTCTTCTTCTTTGATTAGCATAATTTTCCTATCGGCTTTGGACAGTCTGCATTCGTTGACAAATTTGTGCCACAACTTCTATCATTTTTTAATCACATTTGGGCTAAAAGCATTTTTTTACCAACCTCATCAGAATGAACTGGAGATCTGTATTATGTACCATATAATGCTTCATAGGGGGGCCATTCCAATAGTGGATAGATAGCTGTTATTATAAGTGAATTCCACTAAAGGTAAAAATTTGCTCAGTTGACCATGAAAATCTAATACACAGGCTTTAAGCATATCTTCCAATGTTTTTATTGTTCACTCTGATTATCCATTAGTTTGGAGATGAAATGCAATACTAAAAGATAATTGTGTTCCCAATGCCTTATGTGAACTCTTCCAGAATATAGACAAAAACCTTGAATCTCTATCAAAAATAATATCAAGGTTCCTGGTGGTCTTTGATGTTCTGCCTATATTTGTTGACATGTTAAACATTGTTCTACGAATTGAGCAACATCTCTTTTCATATCTAACCACCAATAATGCGGTATTAAATCTCTATACATTTTAGTAGCTCCTGGATACACTGAATATGGCGTTGAATGTGCCTTTGCCAAAATATCTTCCCGAATGTTGTCAATAATAGGTATATATAGTCTTTTTTAGAATCGCAAAATACCATTCTCTGACTTTTGAAAATCAGAAGACTTTCTTGAAGTAATATCTTCCATCATTTTAGTAAAATATTTATCAACTTGTTATCCCTATTGAATTCTATCAATCAAAGTCGGTTAGAGTGTCAAAGCTGTAAATTTGGCCTCCATTGCAATCTCTACATCTATTTTCTGTAGCTCAAATAACTTTGGTTTCTAAGTCAAAGCTATAACTACAGTATTTTGTGTTGATTTCTCGCTCAATACATCAGCCACATCATTAGCATTATCAAGATGATAGTTGATAACACAGTCATAATTTTCACCAACTCTGACCGTCTTCATTGTCGCATATTTAACTCTTTTTGGGTGAAAAAATATTTTAAGCTCCTGTGATCAGTATATATCTCACATCGTTCACCATACAAATAATGTCTCCATATCTTAAGTGTGAACACCACTGCAACAAGCTCTAAATCATGTGGGATAATTCTTTTCATACTCTTTAAGCTGTTTGGATGCATATGTAACTATTTTACCATTTTTAATCAATACACATTCCAATCCATTTTTTGAAGCATCACTATAAACCACAAAGCCTTTAGTACCTGATGGAATAGAAAGAATAGGAGCTTAAGTTAACTTCTTCAATTCCTGAGAACTTTTCTCATAAGCATCTGTCCATCTAAATGTCACACATTTTTTGGTTAATTAAGTCAAAGGAGAAGCTATCTTGGAGAATTCCTCCACAAATCTACAGTAATATGCAACTAAAACCAGAAAACTTTATACTTTTAAGGATTAGTAGGTCATGACCAACTATTAATAGCTTTTACTTTTCTTGGATCTATAGATATTCCTACTCCTGATATTATAAGTCCTAGAAATACCACTTGATCCAACCAAAATTCACATTTCTTAAATTTAGCATATAGTTATCTCTCCTTAAGAACCTCTAAAACCATTATCAAATGTTCACCATGTTCACCATGTTCTTCTTCTTTGCTAGAGTAAATTAAGATATCATCAATAAACACAATAACAAATCTATGAAGAAAATTCTTAAATACCCAGTTCATCAAATCTATAAAGCTGCTGGAGTATTTGCCAACCCAAACGGCATAACCAAAAAATTATAATATTCATTTCGTATGCTAAATGTTGTCTTGGCGATATCATCCTCTTTTATTTTCAGTTGATGGTACCTAGATCGCAGATCAATTTTTAAAAATATAGATGCATCTTGGAACTAATCAAATAAATCTTCTATTCTAGAAAGATGATACTTATTCTTGATTTTAAATTTATTTAACTCTCGGTAGTCTATACATAGTCACATTGTACCATCCTTCTTATGTACAAATAAAGTTGGTGCACCCCATGGTGAAAAGGTGGGTTTGATAAAAACTTTATATAATTATTCCTGTATTTGTATCTTCAATTCTTTCAACTCAGCTGGTGACATTCGGTATAGAGCTTTAGATGTATTTTTTATATCAAATCTTGTACATAGATGTGCATATTTTATGCTTCCTACAAGGATGCATAAAGTATGTGAGTCATTATTTCTCTTTCTTTTAGAAGTCCTTGGGGACGTGGACTTCCAAAAAGAAATTCCATGACTTAAAAACAAGAATATCTCCTAGGATTCTTCCATGCATAATTCTTTTAGCATCTAATCTATGTACTTGGATTTAGGATAGTCCAAGCATCCTTTCAAATGTATCTCCGTAGATCTCAATCCCCCATCCCTAGGATGTTTCTCCCAAGCCCCTCTTGGAGAACTTTGTAGTTGACAGGTCTCAATTGGCTATAACATTCTTACATCATCCCTGTGAATGCCATCAACACAAAATACCAAAATCATCACCATGCTCCCACTAACCCTCTTATACATGCTTGGTCATTTGTATTCCTAAGGGAATCAAACCATTTGATTGACTTAGTGAATGGAATGTTCTACCTTCAAGAAATTTATTTTGAGTCCTTAATGGATCTTTGAAGTTGGCAAACCTTTTTGCTTGTTTTTGTTTACTATGAAGACCTTAGGCTACTTAATTTATATCCTATTCTCAATACCCCTATTGAGAAAAGTGGTCTTCATATCCCTTTGTCATATCTAGTAGTCATAATACATAGATATAGCCAGCATGATCTGAATAGACTTTAGCATTACATTTTGTAAAGGTATCCTCGATAGTCAATACCTTGAGTATGAGTATAACACTTCGCTACTAGTTGTACCTTTATAGGTCATTATCTCCCATATTCTCTAATTTTATATTTTGTAGACCCAATTGCATCTAATGGAAACCATTCCCACCAATGGGCCCATCAAGGTCAAACCTTGTTGGAGTAAATGGAGTCCATTTTAGATTGCATGGCATTGTGTCATCTTCCCGAGTTGATGTCAAATAATATTGCTCTTTAGTTAGATCAATATCCAAAAAGTAGATCCTCCTTGCTGCTCTCAAGCAAAAGGCTCTTATTGTATAAGTGGCCCTGAGATCCTTTCAGATCTTCTTGGAGGTTGTCTACTAGTAGTTTTAGTAATTTGTTCATGCACCATTGCCAGTTGTGGGATAAACTATGGTCTTGAACTCCTTCAATCTCTATGATTTAGCCATTTCTATCCAATAAAAAAAAATTCTTCTCAAGAATGTAGCGCTCTAGAAAACAAACTTCTTTGTTCTAAGGAATCATAGAAATGGTATCCATTAAATTCCTTTAAATACCTTAAAAATTTGTATAAACTGGATTCACATCCAACTTATCTCCCACTAGCTATTTTAAAGAAGCAAGCCCCTTTTATATCTATAGTTATATATACGAGGGGTCTTTTGCCACATCATATCTCATATGAAGTTTTGGACACCGACTTAGATGATATTCTTACTTGATAAAATATCATCAACTCTAGGGTTAATTCCCAAAATAAAGAAGGGAATAGGTGACAATTAACATGGATTCACTTAAAGAGAGAATTCAATTCTCCGTTAGATAATAAAAGAACTTACCGCCTTAGTATTCTCGTCCTTGATCACATCGATGGATTTAATACTTTGGCCAGCTTAATTCTCTACTTCATGTCTAAATTCTTTGAACCCTTCAAATGATCTTAGAATAATGAAGTAAGAATAGTTCACTTGTGCACTAACATTTAGTGGACTCTTTACGTCCCTTTGAATCAAAATCTGTCCCATAAATAGTGATTTAGTCATCTTTCTCTTGACATAAATTTACAAGTCGGTGTTGTGTTCACGTGATCCCAGGGTATGCATAGCGGAAAATTAAAAATTTTAAAAACATCACAGTATAATAATTATAGCAATACCTCGAATTCGATGTAATTTCTAACGATCTTGCAATTTCCAACAGTTGTAGTAAAATAATTAAAGTTTTGATTCATACTTTTCTATACACTCTGACTGTCATAGGGTATGAAGTAATTAATTGCTAGCTCCTTTTCTGAATTTGGTTCATAGGAATCCATGCATCTCTCCTCTAAAGTGGTCCACACTTTGAGCAAGAACACAAAATCAAAATTCTGCTAGCAATTCTAATTTCTTTTCTATCTTAATTTATGGAGTGTGAATAGAGAATATTAATTCTTATAATCAACTTGTGATAAAGAATTAATACTTAAAATAAAATACGGATTTTTTGGTGGAAAAAAGGGTGAATGAAGAAATAATTTTTCTTCTCTCTCTCCACATGGCCGAAAATTAGAGAGATAAAAATTTCTCTTATAACTTTCGGTCATGATGTAACTTAAAATTCCAAGAGTCTCACTCTTGGTATTTTATGTCTCATTTTGATTGATTGGAAGATATTTTGGTTTATCTAAACTTCTTCCAACTTTATCCCCTTCATATCTTCTAAAAATATTTAAGGTTTTCCAAGAATTCTAAACTCTTGACTTTCCATCCTTTTTCAACCATCTTCATGGGCCTCTCCTAATGGAACTTTGTGAATTAGGTTTGGACTCAAAATTAAATCCTACAATTAATGCATTTAATTGTCTTAGCCCAAATTCAATTATTTAAATTCCATCTATCCCACCTAATCAAATTAAGCCCATTTAAATAATTTAATTATTTAATTGATTAAATAATCTAATTATTTAATTAAGTAAATTAATTAAATTAATTTATGGACTACATAATTGATTTGATCCAATCAAATAATTGTTTCACTTCAATTGGGTTTTCTAATCTTATTAGATCCAATTAAATAATTTAATTATTTTATTGAATAATTAATTTAACTCCTTGAATTAATTTAAACTCCAATTAATTAATATTTGTTAATTAATTGGACTTAACCCCTTGGATCAATTCCTAAATTAGAAATGTTCTATCTCAAATTATGTGTGACCCTTTAGGTTCACAATTAAGCTAGCAATGGACTTGTAACTTATGGATAATAGTAATTATTCTAATTAATTAATCTAATTAATTAATTTGCTTGAAATTAACTCTTTAATTTTAAGAAACTCACAAGTCATGGGAAACACCTATCAAGTTTATCATGACTACCTAGACTTAGGTGAAATAGTGAGTGGACATATTTCAATTACGAGTATCATACACGTAAGGTCCTTTATTCAAATAATCTTCTGATTGAATCTAGGGAATTGATTTAATAGTCGAAACCCTAATTGCTCAATAACTTTGATTCTATTTCAAGTTTCAATGACTCATGACGAATCATTAGAAAACCCTCATCTAACATTCATTCTGCCTTGCCCAAGGACTTATGAGTCATAAACTATGAAAACATAGGAGATTCACTTATTCTGCCAGACAAGTGATGGATCATTTATTGACCACTCATTAATCTACATACATATCAATGCAACATCCAACATATCTACTTTATGATTGTCAAGTAATCAGAAGATTTATCAAAATAAAACACGACATGCACAAGTTTACCATTGTACCTCAAGTCAAAGGACTAATTGTATACTATTGTAACATAGAAATTCTTATTTTGACAAACGAGTTTCCAATTAAGGATTTTCAAAGAGCATGTTCAATGTACTTATTCCCTAACAAGCACCCGTATATATACACTAGCATCACTATGCCAATGTCCATGGAGCGGGACATCCTCCTTATGCGATTATGCATTATATGCGTGAGTCTATTGGGTTATTCGATATCTCATCTAAAAAAAATCCTTGACTCAAAACTAATTTAAGACTAAAGCCATAGAGGCATATTCCATGATCATCATCAAATGTGTGACCATACCCCATAGCTAAGTTTGGTCTAGAAACTTTATCTAATTACAAGATGTAATTAAAGATAAAGAAATTTGCTTATTTTATTAATATGATTTGAAAAAGATTATTTTTACAAATACAAGAGTATGAAGGATGCACAATCTAATTGGCACATCGGGCACTACTCTAACAGTCAGCACCTCATGTAAGTCCAAAAGATCATGTAATATGTCATGTTGTGAACTCTTTCTTTAGAGATATAACCTAATCCAGGTTACCTAATATTACTTTGTTGATTATGTAGCATGGAATTCCCCTTTCTAATTCAACTAAGCAAGTCAATACTTACACTTCCTCTTTCTATGCCCTAAATATCCGCAATGGTGATAAATATCTATCCTTTTAGATAGATTGAGCCTATAAGTTTGTTTGTCTAGATTATCTATTATCCTATGTAAGACAAAAAAATGGTCTTTAATCATAAATATCTCCCACTATTGTATTCAAATCCCATCACCCTCTGGATGAAAATCTTTGAAATCTAATTTATGAGTAGGCTTGAGATCCAATTAGCCTTCTCATACACCCCAATTTTATAAGCCTGTACGATAAAACTAAAAGATAGCAAACAACATTAGCAATTGCATTCTATGCAACCCTCAAGCTATTTTGCCTCACCTCTTCCCATAAACCCTAATTTTATGAGCCCATATGGTACTAAATATCAAGCATTACCCACCAAACATCTATGTAGATGCAGCATCTAAACATCCCACGACTCGTGGCCAATGATAAAGATGAGTCCACCCTATAGGCATCACAATACTTAGTAGTGGTCACAGCTTGTTAACATTTAGCACATCCCATGACTCATGGCCAAGAGACTAAATATGGTAGTGTATTGGCATGCCACTACTTAGGATGGAAGGTTTGGATGATTGGGTCCCACCCAATATTGCTCATTTATGCTTGATATCGAACCAATCAAGGTTCTCAACTTGAAATATTTTCAAGTAAGGGTCATACTACATTTATTATACAAGAACTCATCATTTTCTTATTTTGTTTATTTAATGTTCACTATTCTAACGATGGCAACCATACATTATAACAAAAGCATTAAATAAACGTAGCATGTATCACATACACACTAAAGTAAATGGATGATCATGAGCCTTTAATCCTATGTGATCCACTTGAGCTAAAGTGGATCAAGATCAATCTATGAGTAATAATTAAAATACAAATAGACTTATATATTACATAAATGTGTCACATGGATTCATGGGTCTTGATTCCTCACTTTTTCTCCATCTTATTATAATGTTTGTTAAATTACAAAAAGATTAACCTCACCACCTAATTCTACTCTTATTATATTTGGTCAACTACAAGAAACCTTTGAATAAGTTCAAGGGGAGGTGCATAGGTAGGAGATGTAAGTACATCAAGAATAAAATGGAGACAGGTGAGACTTGCATGCCTAATTTTATTTAAAACCTAAAAATAATCAATAAGTGTATAAAATTAAACCAATCGCATTAGTTTAGATTCCATGATCATCCAACTAGCATGCTTTATATAAATCATCACATGATAAAGAAAGTATATAAATTTACCGATTACGTTATGTGCAATTTCTTTCAATTTTGGAATAAAAATTATTGGTTTTTCAAGAAAAATAATTTTTAAAAATTAAAATTAACATTTTATTTAAAAAGAAAAAACCATAAATTTTACATAATAATTATGAAATAAGACGGGATAGGATAGCAACGCAAGGATACTACTCTTCGGGTGGCAGGTTATGCACACAGCGAGATACCTGAAACACCCATTGTGTTCCCTAGTGTCCACACATCTGGCACCCTTTGGATGCCTACGTGTCTAGGCAGCCCATCTGTTGGGTAGTTGGGCGCCCACATGTTAGGTGCCCGCGCACCTGCATGGCAGGTGGCCTGTGACCCCACGACAGGTGCTCGATATGTGCTTGATGTCTAGAGTTCTGTTAGACTGCTTCCTGACTGGCAACCCAATGCCGATCAGCCGATAGCCCACTCAACATCATACGTCGGGTGTCGGCAGCCCTAATTTTTTTGTGATTTTCTTCCCACATTAGACTCTCCTTTCTTCTTTAAAATATATAAAGGGATTGATACAAAATATATAAAAATATGCACTTATCAAATTTCCCCACACTTAACCTTTGCTTGTCCTCGAGCAAACCTTAAACAAGACATAAACACAAACTAAACTAATCCACTTTCGTAGGAAATCATGATTGCATTCACCACATGCAACAAGTTTTTAAACCCCTAAGTGGACCATAAAGGATAAGTTGTTGTCTCGTGAGGGCTTCCAGTGGTGATACCCACAAACACCTATAACCTTTAACTTTTAACGATTAATTCTCATAGAGAAACAAAGTAATATGATAATGAATTCAAACAAGTATTGAATTTAACCCTTAGTTATTCAAAAGCAAATATACTTCCACAACAATCATACTTAAGTATGTGTGTGAATAGCCATTATCAATAGTGATGAAACCGTGCATGATTCAAATAAGTGAATTTCCATAGAACCTTACAAAAGCTATCATTCTGTAACACCCCTTAACCTAATTGCAGAGCCTAAACAAACTGATACAGTTAAGTCAAGAAATGTTAATTTTTTTCATCTATACTAGAGTTTTGTTTTTTTTTTTTTTTTAAGTTCTCATTTTTAGCTATAAGAGAAAGAACTTGAATCATTTTAAACACACATATATCAAAACTGAGTACATCTGTTTACAAAATTATAATAGAGCGGCTTATTTAAAAACAAAACTGAGTTTTCAAAATAAACTACAAAACAGGTTGAAACATAGCATATGAACAAATCTCTGTCCGGCCGCTCTAGAGACTCAGTTAATCTCTAAACCTATACATTTCCACCTGCATCACATGAATCTAATGAGCTAAAGGCTCAGTAAGATGAAACTGGTGCAATAACAAATAACATATATGCAAATCTCATAAATCATTAAATGCAATATTCTATTTAATAACTTTCATTCATAAATCATTCTTTAGGGCCCTTAAAGTGTGGTACCTAACTAATAGCGATAGACCATAGTTTTCAGAACCTGTTCATAATGATTGGCCAATAAGAGAACTAATACGGGGTTTCCATACTTGATCTTTCAACCTCAGGTATTAGCTGTATTCTATCTCATTCATTGTGGCTTTCCTATACCAGTTTTTCAACCTCAAGTATTTGCCACCATTTGTTGGGTCCGCCGGTCCCTCCCGCGTCCCTTGTCTACCCGACCATCAATCAAGTACCATACTTCCTTTTCAAAAACCTCATTATACTCTTAATAGTATCATGCTTCATAAACCATAAATGCATCAAACATTACATCATTTGACAAACAACAAAAATCACATTAAAATATGAACAAACATTATATGATTCTTGTGATACACCAAATGAAAGCTTCAACTTACCTCAAGTCCACTTTGTGCTAAGTGAAAAGGCCAATCTCTTTGGAAGATAGGATGTGTTAAAGGCCTAACATAATCAAATCATGTACTATTTAATATCCTTTTTGTAAATCATTTAGTCTATTCTAGTTAAAGTTTATATACATTTTTCAATCTTTTGTAAAGAATTACATATCAATTACATAATCTTAAAAACAATGCATACTCCATATTTTACTACTAATTCAAGACATTAAACATTAGGGCAACCATTAAATAACTAATAATTCAAACATAATTATTAGGGCAGCCCCTAAAACATGAACACAATCCGAATTAAAATGACGTAAACTTGATTCAAACTTAAATTGATTCTAACCTACAATTAAGCAAACTAATTGCTGTTATTTTCAATCATTCAAAGAAACTTCCAAACACAATATAATCATTACAAAATCAATAGAAACAAGTAAATTAAACAATTTCACAAGACTATCAATTTTGCTAAAAATTAGCTTAACTAGCTTAGTTTTGGCTTCAAGTGTAACTTACTTAAGTTTTCAATCATACAAAAGCATACTAAAACATGTAACCATCCAAGATACTACAAATTCATCATAAGAAACATTGAAAAAGAATATACCTTGATTAAGTTGGATTTAAGCTTCAAAATCAACGGTTTTCAAGCTTAAAATGATGGAAACTTGTTCTAGCTTGTGTTCTATGGATTCCTATGGATTGAATTCAACTTTTTTGAGTATGAGAATGTAGAAATTTGGGAGAAACTTAGGAGAATAAGGGCTGGTCATTTTTGAGGTGCTTCCACAAGAAATATAGATGAAAATAATTTCTTTGACCTTTCAAAGAGAGGTAAGTGGAGGGTGATGATTGGTTGCATCATGCTTGGTGTCTTCTCATGCTAAAAGCCACGTTCATAGGCTAAGGAGATGACAAAAAATGATGCTTTGGTGTTATAATCAAGTGCAATGCGGTTTAGAATGATTTTATGCAACCTAGTCAATCAACCAATCAAATTGCACCATTGTGCATACTTTTAGTTCTTAGCCAATGTAACATATTTCAAGTAAATATTTAGACAATTAATCACTTTAGCATATAACTTGTATGGAGCAATACAAATAATTTATTTTATGGTCATTCAACACATCAATTTTCCTTGACTGAGATACCGAGTTTTTCACTGTAAAAAGGGCACTTAAGGAATATGTTAAATCAAGAAATGAAAGTTTGATCTCATATTTCATGTACTAATGCATGTTAAATCATAACTGAAGCATATAATAATAATTATTCATGTTCGTGCAATCATGCTATTTGTATGCCATAATTCAATAATGTACATTGATTAGATGCATATTCATACAAAATGCTTATTATTGGCTATGTAGGAGAGAATTGAGAATTGGGCATTACACATTCGGTCTCTAATGAAAGAGTCAAACATCATAGGCTCTTTCTTTAGCACATATCTCTACTACACCAAAGGCACTACATGAAATCAAAAGGTCTTAAATAATGGTTGTAATGGGGTTAAGGGGTAGTGTGTGGTATAAGAAAGAAAAGGATATGATGCAATAAAAATTCTAAAAACTTCATGGAATGAGAGACATAAATTTCATCAATGAATGATTCTCATAATCCACAAGTTCAACATTGGGCCTAATATCATTGTGTTGGACCATTCTTCATCATTCTCATTAACTTTGCAATATCTCATTTTAGTTGCAACTCATAATAAACTTTTTTTATATATATATTTTGCAACTTTCTTTCTTTTTTTATATATATAAGTTTTTCAATATTTTTCCATTCTTTTCTTCTTTCTTTGAGCTCCTCCACACTTATCTTCTAATTCAACCCAAATTTCTTTTGCAAACTCACCTTTTCATTGAAGTGTCTCTCAAGTTTCAATTCATTTTTAGAACAAGGGTAGGATAATATTATATTTAGGCTAGGTAAGAAGATATGGTTACCAATGAAATATCTTATTCATAAAGGTTCAAAGTGGCTCACTATGGGGGATGTTCTTATTGGAACATCATAAGGGGAACAAGTTGATTTGGCCATGGTGCTAGAAAGCCTGGTATTTTAATCATTTTTCAAGTGATGCTCGATTAGTCATTTGCCTCGATAGACCTCTAAAAGAGTTCTAATATTCAACTTCCACATGTCGAAACCTAAGTGATAATTAAAGTGAGGGTATAAGAACTACCTATTCTGACATGCTTGTTTCCATACCAAACAACATGGCTATTTATGCAAAAAGAGTTGAGTATGATTGTCATGAAAAATAAATCAACCAAAGAATAACATCAAGGTCTAAAATAACATCTATCATCAAACAGAACCATGTCATTCATGTTCAATTCTCATAATAGAAATTGAAAGAAGACTTGGGACTCAAAAATAAAAATAAAAATGTAAGTCTAAATTCTTCCCCCCACACTTAATTCTTACATTGTCCTCAATGTAAGCCTAGGCTACTAAAATAAAGAATTAAATGCAATATGGTTGGATTATACATAAACAAAATAAAATAAAAGAACTATATAAAATAAAATGGATAGAAATAAAAGAGAATAAGAGTTAGAGAAATCAAATATGTGATTATAAGCTCTCAATGCCTTCTTTTCCATCCGTTGGGTTGCCTCTCAATAAGCACTTGCTTGATGGCATCTAGAAAAGAGATGTTTACCTCCACTTTTTTAAAAATTTCACAGATCTCCTTTTCATGCTCCTATTTCTTAGACTTTGCTAATCTGCTAGGAAAAAGATGGATGTATTACACAAGTATGAGTGAGAGGTTTAAGAATAGTTACCAACTTTGGATTCTCTTTAACTATGAGTGGTAGATAAGTAGAAAAGTAAGAATCATCTAAGGAAGGGATGATATTGCTTGATTCTCTATTCTCAACCTCTTTGGATGCTCTTTTTGTTGGCACGCTAGGAGACTCCAATTGCTTCTCAATTCTAAGAATCATGGAACTTGCATCTTCCTTAGGATTCTCCATGAATTGGGAAGGTAACTTGCCCCATCCTTATGTTTCCAATCGATTTAAGCTAGTGGCCATTTTCCCCACTTGATTTTTAATATATTGGAGATGTGCTTGTGTGGTTTGTTGAAATTGCATATTGTTGGTAGCAAGTGCTTTCATGAGATCTTCTAAGGATACGTTTGATTGTTGTGGAGATTGGAAGGGTGGTTGCATATTCGATTGGAGAAAATTCGGTGGTTGGTTTAGCATTTGAAATGGAGTGGGTTATTGTTGTTGGTTCACGTATCTCAAATTTGGGTGATCATTCAATCCTTCATTATAAGTATTGGAGAAGGGATTATAACTTTGCCTTGGTTGACTAGAAAAACCATCAATCACATTTGCTTACTCCATAGAACCTTCTTGTAGGGATGGACATATATTCATGGGATGTCCTCCATGCAACATACTCCACATGTTTTGACTTGTTGCCCTATAACCATTTCTTGTGCTAAATAGGTGAGGAGTGAGAGCTTTTATTCAAGAAGTGATGTGTGCACCTTATTGACACTCTTAGGTGGCGGCTGTAAATCATTGTGTGTGATGAATTGTTGAAAATATAAAGTCATATTTGCAATTAGAAAACAAAATAAATTAAACTAAGTATCCTCAACAACGACGCCAAAAATTTGGTCGGTTATCGTAGGCCTACCAAATTTGAACCTTACTCTTCAATAAATGTTTAACGAGTATAGAGCGAGTAAGAGTCGATCTCATGAGGATCAAGGTTAACTGATTTACTATCGATTTACTATCGACTCACTAACTAAGAATTTTAACTAATCTAAAACTAAGACTTCAACAAGCAAACTCTAAATATAAACAACAAACAGTTGGGGGGGTTGAATTAAGTAACTAAATTATAGAAATTAAAACTAATTAAAATGTAAAGTAATAAAAATCAAAACAACAATCAACAATCAATAAAAGTAGGTTGAGGTTTTATTCGCTGCCACTAGACAAGGGTTTCTAATTTCATATCAATATTATGAATAATTTGCCAATAAAATTATTAACTGTACGTAATAACAAGCTCTTCCACTCCAATCTTTTCTAGTAGCTCGTTAGATAGAGCAAGCTCTCAATCTAATTCCCTACCCACCAAATAACCTAGAACAAACTCTCTAGATTTAATCCAATGGATACATTAAAACAAGAAAGATAGATTGATTTAAGCAATAACCACACAAGCTCGGGTTATTTAACTTAGGTTATATTTTCCATTGCAATTAACAAAAATATCCCATAATCATTAATCACAATTTCCTACACATGATTAGAAAATTAAGACAATTACAAATTTAAAATCTCTAATCTAGTTGTAGGGAGTTCTCAAACCTGATTTGGTTGCGCACCCAAACAAAATAAGAAAATACCCATAAGACATTAAGTATAGAAAAACGTAAACAACTTAAATTGGGAAATTGATCAATAATATCAAACATTCAATTACAAGAATCCATGTTTAGGGTTTTGAAATCATCCTCAACCAAGAAGAAAGTCTAACTTAACATGAAAAGAAATGAGAAGAGAATGAAAATTAGTAACATTGGGAGTCAAATAAACTTATTGATTGAAGAAGATAGTTAAAGTTGATAATGGATTATGGATGTCTCCTCCTCCAAGTCTCTCCACTTTGTCTTCCTTGAAGCTCTAAGACTCCAAGAGTGCTTTCAAAATGTGAATAAATGTAGAGAGTGAGTCTGAAAATTGATATGTGTGTTGAGAGGATAGTGTATTTTTATAAAGTGTGAGATGGTGATATGATTTGTTGTAAAGTGTGTTATGTATATTGTGCATTTGGTGTAAAGTGTGTATGGTGTGTTGTGTATTTTGTGTAAAGTGAGTAATGTGTGTTGTAAAGTATGTAATGTGTGTGGTGTGATATATGTATCTAGTGTATACATATCACAAACATATGCCTAAAGGTGTAAAGGGATGCCACTTCAAGCAAACGAATCAATTTTTCTACACGGACAGCACCTAGGCGCTGTTGCTACTGTTTTTTTCTTCTCCAGAATGGCAATCTGACATTGTTCATTCTATTTCAACTGATTTTTGACCTCTTTATAGGATAAATTAGCCTTGATGTCTTCATAACAATTATAGTCCTATCTATTAGCTTTCTATATCCACTTAACTCACATCCATATCACATTTGTGGAGAGAGTTATGTCGAAAATACAAAGATTGTCATATCTAGAAGTTTCAATGCATGTTTAACTTTTTAGCCGAATGTTTCTCTTTGAAATCAATTTAATTTGGAAATTATGAAAACATGAAAGTTGTAGATATATCTCTTATCTTTCCAATAAGCTAAGAACCAGGTCCGTAGGGCTTTAGATCAGAAATTTATGCCCAAACTACAAAAATTGCCACAGTGGAACCTTGTCAATTTGGCCCAATAATGTTTGTGGCTCATTTTCGATCTTTTGATTTCCAAACTCCTGTCACACACAAAACATTAATAAAAAACTATTATTAACAAGAACAAAGCAAGAAATACATAGAGGGATTGATACAAAATATGTAAAAATATGCACTTATCATGTGTGCATATGTATATATATATATATATTTTTATTGTTGCACTTTGAGAAACAATCAATTTTTTATCACATATAATCCTTTATATAGAAAAATCACCGTTTATGTAAAAATATAACGCCTATCACAATCATGTTATTCTCAAACTTATTTACTATAAAGTTTTAAGATTTATATAGATTACGACATTCAAAAGTTATAATACAATAGACTTAAAAATCAAAATAATAGTCTCTGCTTTCAGAATAAGTAAGAACATATTGCGTCTTGTAACCTTTTATATATAGACATCAACTTACATAATAATAATGATTGTAAAAATTAGAATATGCCCACAACATAAACTAGTAGGTTGTCATTCATGTACAGTGATTCTCATAAGCATGTAGGAGCACCAACAACAAGTTCAGTAAGCCTTAGAGTCTTAGGTATCACCGTACTTACCTATAATGTATGAACTACATGAGCTAACACCAAGTAAGTAAAAATCGTGTATGCTAAAAATGATGTGAAACACATGCAAATGATTTCCAAGATATCATGCTAAGAATGCATACTCATGAATCAAAATATTTTATTCAAAATCATTTTCTTTCATTGGGTCATTAGTCCACTTACTATGTACTGGAAGAGATCTACAAACATCAATATTTAAATAACCAATAATGGATCGATACAGTTGAGTGTACCATCCTCCCATGACCCCCAGAGGTACACACCCTGTCTTCCCCTGTGATCACCCGAGAAGTATCCCACCCATGACATCAATCACAACAAAGGCACAATTAAGTAGACAATCCTCCTGTGACCGCCAGAGGTCCACCTCATGTTTGCCCCTGCGATCTTCCTGGAAGTCATCCTACTTGCAGTACCCAAAATATCACATAAGCATGCCTTGCATGCCTCGGTGCACTAGGTGTGGCCAACAAAATATTTTCATTCAAAAAATTGTAATGAGCATGCAAGATCTCAACAATGTTCATATATTATGCATGCATGTGCAAATGCTAATGAATGGCATGCTCAATGCAACACTCAATGCAACAAGTATTTTGTCTTATCATTCTCACACACCACATGCATCAAACGATACTTAATATACTTGTTATTACACCTCTGCAAACATCACATCACAAATAGTATAGATATTCCAAGAAATACTATGTTCATGCACTGTAGTTGTAAATTGATTTTTACTCACCTTTGATCAGTTGTATGTTGCTTCTAGGTTTCTTAAGTATTACTCCCCAACTCTATAATCTGTAAAAATACAAGGTATCAGTCACCATCCTCAATTAACAAGTTCATTATACCTAATGTAGTATAAAAATCTTGAATTTCAATTTAACTAAACAACCTTACCACTTAAAAACTATAACCAAATACAACCTTCTATGCACCTTTGTTCCACATCTTACATGTATACTAACCTCACTTAATTGATGTATTATGATCCTATAACATCCCCCTAAATGTTAGGGATCAAGTGCACCACATGTATGTTTGAACATGTTAATGAACCAAATGGGACAGATTCACAACTTCACATTTTCTTGCTGCCACATTAATTTGCATAATGATTTTGACACCCTTAGACATATTAATTCACTCCCCAATTTTTATCACACTTAGATAACATCAAAAAAAATATAACCATATCATATAATGACTAAAACTCACGGATATAGCTTCCCAAGTTCAGCTCCTTTCACTGTATAATAAAACAGATTTTTCCTACCATGACAATTTTATGTATTTCATGATATTAATAGTTTTGGCACCCTTAAGTATATTCAATCACTCCCAAATTTTAACTGTACATAGATAACATATACACAGAGATAACCAGGCTATATTATTATCAAAACTAATGGATTTAATTCTGTAAAGCCAATCCCCTTCACACAAGACATAATCTGAAATTCAATAGTGACAGTTTTGAGCATCTCTTTAATTATTTTGTCATATTTTAATTCATAAGCTATCCAAACCTATATACATAACTCATATATAAACATTTTCATGATGATAAATATAGGATTTACCCAAACCTATATACATAATATTAACTCCTATATAAACACTTTCATGATGATAAATATAGGATTTACCCAAGGTTTCTTGCATATTTCAAGCTCAATAAACTAGAAATCAGCATATACACAAATTCTACCCCATAGTGGTTCTACTATGTGTTTATAACCACAAATCATTCTAACATCATCATGAACAAGATAAGAATCTTAATAAATTACAAAACCCTAAAATAATATAAAAAAATTGATGTCAAAACTATAGATGAACCTCACTTATTCCAGTTTCAGCTTCTACTCATGATTACTACTTCTTTTTGCTTCTTTTACCCTTTTCTCTCACTGAGAATTACGTAGGACCAGCTTAGAGAGCGTCTAACATAAGTTTGGATCTTAAAAATAACTGAAAAATGGTTGAGGATTGTGGGTTAATGGCTAAAAGTGAAGGAAAGCTTGAGGTGGCATTTGAGGTGCTTGCTTAAGCTTGGTAGCAAGCATGTGGTGGCAAGTTGTGGTATAAATCTGAACTTTCACCCATTTTTCAAGCTTAGATCAGATGTATCTTACTATACATTAATTTTATTGCATCCTATTTTAATTACTACAAGATTCTATAGATAATTCATAAGCTAATTTCCTAACCCTTCATTTAATTTCTTACTCGATTGTTAACCGATTCTTGAATAATTATTCATATTAAAAATTATATAATTTTATACATAAATGAATATTGTAATATCATCTTTCAATCATAGTATCTTATGTCCAATGTCCCAAATATGTAATTTACCGATATATACTTTTGAAATACTTGGATGAAATCAAATCAAACCGTATAAGCTTACTAGTAACACCTTTAACACTTTCAAAATTATAACCTATATATCCCATCTATATCCAATATTGATCAACCTCATTTTTTTCTTATTTCAATTTAATGTTGATTATTTATATTATGATGATCGACAACTAAAACCATATGAGATTTTCTAAAAATTTAATGATCAAATGTGATTATAAGGTAAAACAGATTATGACATGCGAGTTTCAATGCAAGCACATATAAATAACATGTAATGCATGAATTATATTGGTCAAGTAAGTAGTGTGAGGCTCATATATTACAAATATTGAGGTTGATTTATGAATCTATAGTTTAACTAATTAATTTGCTTTATTTTTATATTATTAATTTTGTTTTTGTTCTTCTTTGTTTCATATTCTTTAGACAAGCTACTTTGAGAGTTCTTGTTTTTCATTATAGGTGTTGTTGGTGCATGACCCATTCATCTATATGGGATCTTGAGCCAAATGACCTAAAAATTGAAGAACTCTTCGTTTGTTGATAAAGGAAGCAAAATTGGAAAGAATGGCCAACAAGAGCGAGATATGGAGAATAGATCATTGTTAGATAATGCTAAATTAGTCAATGGGACCAATTCAAGTATTAGAAGGCCGATAATATAAGTAAACACTTTTGAGATTAAACCGACGATCATTCAAATGATACAAACTTATGTGCAATATGATGGTTTGTCTAGTGATGACCCCAATGCTTACATTCCAAACTTCTTGGAAATCTGTGACATTTTTAAGCACAACGGAGTGACCGATGATGCTATTAGGCCGAGATTATTTCCATTTTTCTTGAGAGAGAAAGCTAAGATTTTACCCAATTCATTGCCTACATGATCAATTACTACATGGGATGCCATGACATAAGCATTCCTGCCAAGTATTTCCACCTTCTAAAACCATAAAAATGAGGAATGACTTTACTATATTTGTGCAATTTGAGTTGAAGTCCTTATATGAAGGTTGGGAGAGGTTCAAGGATTTGTTGAGGATGTGCCCACACCATGGTTTGCCTACATGGCTTCAAGTGTAAACATTCTACAATAGTTTATCCCTTGCCAATCGAGCTACGATTGATGCAGTGGTGGGAGGCACAATTATGAGGAAAACTCTAGGAGAGACATATGAATTGTTAGAGAAAATAGCATCTAATAGTTACCAATAGCAAATTGATAGAAGTTTGGGAAAAAAGTTAGTGGGAGTGCACACCGTTAACACATAATCTACCCTTTCAGCTCAAATTAAAGCATTGAACAAAAAAATTGACAACATGAGTGCTTCGACGATGAAGGTGCAAACCATCGCATGTGAGTTATGTAGAGGTGGACACTATAGCACAAAGTGTCAAGTTGGGAACTTTTTTTCATCCTCATCTGAGCAAGCCAATTGTGTTGGGAATTTTAATAGGCAAGTAAACAATCCCTATTCCAAACACATACAATCCCAAATAAGGAATCACCCAAATTTTGCATGGGGAGGTCAAATTAGCCAAGGTACTTCTCAAGCCAATCAACACATGGTGAGACCTCTACCACCCAATTACCCACCCAAAAGAAGAAATCAAATTTATAAGAGCTTGTGGCCAAGTTCATTACTAATACTAAAGCGAGAATCCAAAATAATGAGGCAACCTTATGGAATTTGGAAACTCAAGTAGGTTAAATTGCAAGCATTGCTTCGGGACGTGCTCAAAGGACATTACCAAGTGACATGAAGAACCCCAAGGCACAAGTAAATACAATCATGTTGAGAAGTAGGAAGGAGGTAAGTACCAAAGTGCAAGAAGTGGAACCTCAACAAGAAAATGAAGACAAGACAATATTAAAGCCTAGCACGTCACACAAACTAGTCATCCTTAATAAGGCATAAGTGTTCCTCCACCTTATCCTATGGCATTGAAAAATAAAATTAGATGTGAAATTTTCTAAATTTCTTGAAGTCTTTAAAAATTTCATATTAATATTCCATTTGCTGATGATTTACTTCAAATGCCTAGTTATGCTAAATTATTGAAAGAAATTTTGTTAAATAAAAGAAAAATAGAGGAACATGAGATGGTGAACTTGACCAAGGAGTGCTCGGTAATTGTGCATAAATAAGCTTCCTCCTAAGCTTAAGGACCCTAGGAGTTTCTCTATCCCTTGCACTATTGGTTCAATCATCTTTCCTACTTCTTTATGTGATTTGGGAGCAAGTATCAATCTTATGCCTTTGTCGATTTATGAGAATGTACACATAAAGGTAGACAAGTTTATTTTCCTGATTCATTTCATTGTGTTAAAGACGAAAGAAGATGCTAATGTGCCCCTTATTCTAGGTAGACCTTTTCTTACGACGAGTAGAGCTTTGACTGATGTGCAACTGTGATACCCAAGCCTCTTACTACTCACATGGCCAAATATGATTCATGCATTACATGTTAATGTTATATGCTATTTGCATTTCTATTGACATTGCATAATTTATTTCATTTTATACGACATTCTTGAATATTAAACTTAATTCTGAAGCTCTTGCACGATATTAGTTATTGAATTTATTAATCAAAGTAGTTGATTTTATATTGAAATAAGAAGAAAATGAGGTGGATCAATATTAGATATAGATGGGATATATAGGTCATAATTTTGGAAGTGCTAAAAGTGTTACTAGTAACCTTATACGGTTTAATTTGATTGGATCAAGTTATTTCAAAAGTATATATTTGTAAATTAGCATACTTGGGATATTGGACATGATATAATATAATTTAAGTGTCATATTACAAGGCCCTTATGTGCATATGAATTTAGAAATGCAAACTAGATAATTCTTTAAGAATCGGATGCGAATCGGTTTGGAGATCGAATGAACGGACATAGGAATTACCTATGGGAATGAATGGTGATTAAGATAGGTTGCAACCAAATAAAAATAGATGAGACACACAAGATTAGGGCTGCAAGATAAGGGAAAAAATCAGATTTGCCATTTACTTGCCACCTCGTGCTTTCTTATTAAGCTTAAGCTAACATCTCAAGCTAACACCTCAAACCCTTCACCCTTAAGCAACGACCAGACCCTCATTTCAGCCATTTTCATCTTCCAAACACACACCTTAAGGTCTCCATGTGATCCAAATTGATTCCAAGTTGAAATAAAAGCAAGAAAAGCAAAGAAGAAGTGATTACCATCAAGTTAGCCTCAAAATCTGCATAGGTAACACTTATCTACGGTTTTGCCTTTGGTTTTCAGATTATTATGAATGGTTTTATGGATTATTAAGCTTTAAATATCTCTTATAAAAGTGTTAGGAAGTTTTTAGTTAGACTTTGGTGCACAAAGAAAGGGTTTTTGATCACAAACACTTAATAGGAAATACTTGTGGTAGAAACTGTCATCTTACTGTTCTCTTGTGTTTTAGGCTTCAAAAGTGTATGGTATGTTGAATAAAACCTATAATTATTACCATTTACATGACCATATATGAGTTAAGAGTATTGGAATGAATTTTTATCAGTTGGAAATTGAAATAGAGAATGATATTGGAGAAACACTCAAACTGCCAAAATAGCAAAATCTGTTTTGGTGTGCTGTGAAGGAAACTGAATTAAGGGAGCTAAATCGATTATTTTTGGTAATAATATGACCTGGTTATCTCATTATATATGTTATCTAAGTATGGTGAAAATGTTGGAGTGATTGAATATACTTAAGGGTGCCAAAACCATTAATGTCATGAAGTGTGCAAAACTGTCACGGTAGGAAATAATCTGTTTCAGTATGTCGTGAAGAGAGCTGAACTTGGGAAGCTATATCCGTGATTTTTAGCAATTATATGATATGGTTACATTTATATACATGTTATATAAGTGTGGTAAAATTTTTGGAGTGATTGGATATGTTTAGGGATGTTAAAATTATCATGCAACTAAACTTGACAGCAAGAAAATATGAAAATGTGAATCTGCCACATTTGATCACTTAGCATGTTTCAACCTAGACATGTTGCTATTGAGTGTTAACAATTAGGTACATGCTATTAGAGTTATAATACTTCAATTACATGATGTTTTCATGTATTTAAGATGAGAAATTGAGGTATTTGAGGGGCTATATTGGGTTCTAGTTTGTGAAAGCTTGATTGTTAGCTTATAGCTTGGTGTTTAAGGTCTAGTATGAGATTTTGTGCTTCAACTTGCCAAATTGGGAATGGTGCTTGATGTTGGGTAATATTACAGGCTATTTTACATCTAAGGTTGGAGAGGAATACTAAACAAATTTAGACTAAGCCACCAACCAAGTGAAAGGTAAGTAAAGATTCATTTGCAACCACAATGCATAGACATAGTAGATGTGTGAATTATATGTGATATCATAAATCATATGTGCATAGTAGAGGGCTCTCCATTGAGCATACATACATGGGCATTGTCATTAGCACGTGCATGCATCATATACTAGCATTGTGATAAATCTTGCATTGCACGGCATGATTCAGAGAAAGGAAAATGTTTTGTTGACCACTACTAGTGTACCGAAGCATGCATGGATTTGCATGGTGTTATGCATGGATTTGCAAGGTTCGTGTGCATGGATTTGCATGCTTATATGATTATTGGCCATTGGATTATGGCGGTATACAGAGCTCTTTTCCGGTGCATGAGATAGTAGCGTTGGTCAGGGGCCCAAGAAAGAAATGATTTTGAGAGAAATATTTTGATGCATAAAATTGCATTGTGAGCATAGCATTTTGAGTTGCATGACTTGATATTGTGGATTATTCTTTGACATGCATAATCTTTACTTGCTGAGCGTTAGCTCATATAGTTTATGCATTGTAGGTGAGTACGATGATACTTGAAGCATCTTTGACTGGCTGGTCGGCTGTTGGAGCTCCTGCAGGTGTTTGAGGGAGTGTGTACATGGATGACGACCTGTTGGGCTATTTTGTTGGCTTGTTATATTTTGAGTCTGGTGTATTATGTTTTTAGATTGGTACTATATTTTCTTTTAAAACTTTACTGTAATTAAGTGTATGTAAATATTGTGGTTGTTGTGGGTGTTGTGTTTTTATATAAATACTGATCCTTCTATTTTAAACAGGGTTGTGTATGTAAGAAGTGATTTAGCTTTTCTTAAAATGTTAAAAAAAAAAATATTCCATGCATGCACACAGGTTCTATCATGTCAAATTATACAATATATATGGTTGTGTAGTAATGGGGGTGTTACAGAGTGGTATCAGAGCCCAGGTCTTGATTCTGTAGACTGTCCATGTACATAACCTTTGAAACTTGCAGAGCGCAGCCATTCCAGTAAGTTTTATATTATCATATATTGCATTTCATATTTCATAAATTATATTGGCCATATGTTGTCAAACTTGTTTAAACAGCGCTGCAAAATGGTGAGAACTCGTGGTGAGAGCAATGGTGGTGCCAGAGCACAGAGGAATGAGACACCCATCCCGGTTAATGATCGAGATACCATGATTAATCGGTTAACAGAATTGATTGAACGACAGTCCGAACAGATTCAACAATTGATTCGGCAGAGGGATAATGGTGAGCAACCACGGTGGAGGTAAACCAACAGCGGGCAGACTATATATATATGGTGGAGAACGATTTCGGAGACTGGATCCCCCAACATTTGAGGATGCTATTGATCCTACCGCTGCAGATGACTGGTTGAGGACCCTGGAGAACATGTTCCAGTACAGCAGGGTGCCAGTAGAGGAGAGGGTAATGTGTGCCACTTTCATGCTTTGCGGTAGTGCAGGCCATTGGTGGGACATGATTAACAGTATAGAGGACATTACTACCATGAGCTGGGATAGATTCAAGGAGTTATTCGAAACAAATATTTCACAGCTCCAGTTCGCATGATGAAGATGAACGAGTTTATACAACTACGACAAGGAGCGATGACTGTTGGGGAATATATTCGTAAATTTGAACAACTGTCCAGGTTTGCTACGCACATGGTCAGCACTGAAGTACTGAAAGTAGAGAGATTTCTGGAAGGTTTGAGGCCAGAGTTATACCGGGATGTGAATATGGCGGGTACTCAAGGGGTGACATTTTCACATGTGGCTGAGAGGGCGTTGGTGGCAGAACAGGCTGAATTGAGAATCGTTCGTGCACATGAGGCTCGACAACAGTTCAGACAGCAGGGACAGAGATGGCTGTGGGGCAAAAGAGGCCATTCCAAATGCAGAAGCCGATCCAAATACAGAAGCCGGGATTTAAATTTCAAGGAGAACAAGGCCAACAACAAGAAGGTCAAAATAAGAGGCCACGGGTCGAACAAGGAAAAGCACCAATGCTAGAAGCTGTGTGTCAGAAATGTGGTAATCGACATACTGGAGGCTGCTATATAGAAACCAGGACGTGTTTTCGATGTGGAATACCGGGACATATTGCTAAATTTTGCCCAGGTAAACAGAATCAGACCATCCAAAAGAATGTACCAGCCAAGGTGTTCACCATGACCAGGGCGGATGCAGAAGCAAATCCATCGGTGGTAACAGGTACACTTTATATTTCTAGTGTTCCAACACTTGTATTATTTGATTCTGGAGCCACGCATTCATTTGCATCCACTGAGTACGTGAAGAGGCTGGGTAGAATACCAGATGTAGCAGAAATCAGTTATAGTGTAACAGTTCCCTCTGGAGATGCTAGACAAACCGATCGGATTTTGAGAGCTTGTGCTATACTTGTTGAAGGTAGAGAATTACATGCTGATTTGATTGTACTGGATATGAATGATTATGATGTTATTTTAGGCATGGATTGGTTGTCAAAGTATGGGGCTACTATCAACTGTAAGGAAAAGACGGTGACATTTCAACTTTCTGGGAAAGAGTCTTTCACATTTGCCAGCATTGTGAAGAATTTCAGATTTCCTATGATTTCAGCAGTGAAGGCACAACGATTACTCGATGATGGTTGCGAAGGGTACTTGGTGAGTGTCATGAACATTGAGGAACAACACCCACCAACTCTGAGTGAAATACCAGTGGTACGGGAATATACTGAAGTATTCCCAGATGATCTCCAGGACTGCCACCAGATCGTGAAATAAAGTTTGTTATTGACATACAACCAGGAACATCTTCAATCTCAAAAACTCCCTACAGAATGGCTCCATTGGAGTTGAAAGAATTGAAAGTACAATTACAAGACTTGTTGGACAAGGGATTCATCAGACCGAGCTTTTCACCTTGGGGAGCACCAGTTCTATTTGTATGTAAGAAGGATGGCACCATGAGACTGTGCATCGATTATCGAGAGTTGAACAGTGTCACAATTAAGAATAAGTATCCATTACCCAGAATCGATGATTTATTTGACCAGCTACAGGGTGCCGCAATATTTTCAAAGATTGACTTACGCTCTGGGTACCATCAATTGAAAATAAAGGAAGAGGATATCCCCAAGACGGCATTTAGTACAAGATATGGGCACTATGAATTTTTGGTGATGCCATTTGGATTGACTAACGCTCCAACAGCATTCATGGATCTGATGAACAGAGTGTTTAAAGAATTTCTGGATAAATTTGTTATTGTGTTCATAGATGACATTCTAGTTTACTCCAGAACTAAAGAAGAACATGCTGCACATTTAACACAAGTACTAGAGAGGTCCTGAAAGTGAAGCAGTTGTATGCCAAATTCAAGAAATGCGAGTTCTAGTTGGATCGTGTGGTATTCTTGGGACATGTTATATCAGGAGCGGGAATATCAGTAGATCGAAGTAAAGTTGAAGCTATCAACAACTGGATGCAACCTACTAATCCTTCAGAGGTGCGCAGTTTTCTGGGTTTAGCTGGCTGGTCGGCTGTTGGAGCTCCTGCAGGTGTTTGAGGGAGTGTGTACATGGATGACGACCTGTTGGGCTATTTTGTTGGCTTGTTATATGTTGAGTCTGGTGTATTATGTTTTTAGATTGGTACTATATTTCTCTTTTAAAACTTTACTGTAATTAAGTGTGTAAATATTGTGGTTGTTGTGGGTGTTGTGTTTTTATATAAATACTGATCCTTCTATTTTAAACAGGGTTGTGTATGTAAGAAGTGATTTAGCTTTTCTTAAAATGTTAAAAAAAAAAAAATATTCCATGCATGCACACAGGTTCTATCATGTCAAATTATACAATATATATGGTTGTGTAGTAATGGGGGTGTTACAGCAACTAGGCAATTTGATACTTAGAATACGGAATGACCAAGTGATCTTTCATGTTTGAAAATCTTTCAATTATTCTGTAGAAATGAACTTGTGTGAAAAAAATTGATGCCCATGATCCGTTGGCAAATGATCTTTTACAACAAACCAATTGTGAGAAGAAAATGATGTATGCATAGTGAACTTTAAAGAAAATGAAAAAGATAAAATGTATGTTAATATGAATGAAGTTAAAGATAGAATTATTAGGTAGAAAAGCCTAAGTGTAATCAATTAGATGCTTTTGATCGTTTTATTGTTAAGTATGTGCAGAAAAATAAATTGAAGGATGCATTTGAAGAATTATTAGGAAATTCAAAAGGAGGAGAGATGGAGGATGAAAGCTTGGTGGCTGCCCATGTACACTTTGATGCTTAATTACCATTTAAGAAGCATTTTCAAGTGAACTCAAAAATTCTAGGCAAACCAAGACTAAGATTATGATCAACCATGCAAGGTAAGGCACACATGGAGAGATTCAAACCCCTTGATATGGGGTGACTAACACCGATCCAAGTACCAATTGGGAGAAGGTAACATGCGTAAGATGTCTAAATTTCATCTTACGTTTTCCCAAAGAGAGGTAATAAAGTCGGGCCAATGACTGTAGACCAAGTGCTTCTTAGTAGGCAACCCAAGTTCTTTGTTTTCTTTGCTTTTGAATAATTTCTTAGGTAGTTTTTGAAACATGTCCCATTTCTAGATTTAGGCATGTCAAGCTTTTGTTTTAGCTATTGCATTGCTTCGTTTGCATTTTTTACTTTTATGAATAGCCCATGTGCTTTCATGTCTCATTTTTCTTGTGTAGATAAAAATCTTATTGGTGATATTTGTATCTCCTATGGACTTCAAGGGCATCATCTATTGGAAAGGGTAGTTTTCTATTTCCTCCCTCTTATGTGCTTTATTTCTTTAAATATTGAGAACAATGTTAATTTCAAAGTTGGAGGTGGAATTTGTATTTTGTGTGTTTAAGCTCTATGTGAAAAATTAAGCTAATTTTTTCAACATTTATTGAAGCTCTGTGTGTGAATTACATGTTATGTGTGATGAAAGTCCTAGAGTAAGCATGTTGTTGTTGACAAACTTGAGTAAGTTTAGCCTTTGTGATTGAATGAACAACTTGATTATCGATTGCCTATGATGATACCTAATTGATACTCTATAGAATCTAGAAGAAAGAAAGACTGATAGTCTTACAACATGGCAATTTTTGTGTGTATTTGATTTTGTCATGAATGATGAATATTCATTGAACACGTTATGTCAAAATCCTGGGAATTGTGGGCTACAAGGTGTTGGAGTTTGCTTCCAATGAGTTGTATTGGTCATTTTGTGGTGTTCTAGAACTTGCTTGATTACTCTTTGAGGTGAAATCCTAGATGACTAGCAAACTTGAAAATAATTTAGGCCATCTTTGACTCATTTGTGCCTTTCAAGCTTACCATGATCATATTTTTTTTCACTTGTTACCCCTTTGAGCCTTTCTCAAAGAATGGCATGTGCAACGCATATAAGTAACCACCATTCGACTTCATTTCTTGAAGCTCACTTCACCTACCCTTCCAAGCCCAAAAAACCAATAATTGTCCCTAAGAGAGCTTAAAGTGTGACATTCTGTGCACAATCATATCATGGGGTCATATGGAGACATGTTCAAGGCATGGATGAATGCAATTAGGGGTATGAGGAAGGAAATGTGAAAGAAAACCATCATAACTCATGTTGATGAAAAGAAATAAGTTTGGGGGTTGTGAAAGCAAAAGAACAAGAAATGAAGCCTTGGGATTCATGAAAAAAGAAGAAGAAAAGAAAAAAAAATTGTGAAGAAAAAATTAAAAGAAAAAAAAAGTTATTGAAAAAGAAAATAAAAGAAGAGCATGAATTCCAAGGGAAAGAATAAGAGAATTGGGGAAGAAATAAAGAAAGGAGGAGAGTGTGATTTTATGTGCAATGCTTTATACTCTCTTATGTTGTTTATCCTTACCCTTTATTTGTAAGCCAATACCTAGGCCTTGTGTTACAAGTTTATTGAAATCCTTTTAATCTAAGTTTGCAAGTGTCAATATTAGTGGAGAAATTATATGAAAAGTAAGCTTATGGAACACTTAGAACTCCTTTGCTTAGATTGTGAGAATCATTAGTCGTGAAATCCATACCTAAAATGTATGCATGAAACTTGAGCTTGACATTTCACACACACACACACATTTTGAATTCATGACCGGATTGATGAAGTACAAGTTTTGTATTGTCATTAGACTAGTTTTCTAACTAATCTTTAGACTTATGTGCAATAAAGATTGATGAGGCATTTGAATTAGTTGATCAAGCTTAGCAATTCATGATCAAAGTATGAGCCTATGATTGTTTGATTTTAAATTTTCCTCGAGGACGAGCAAAAGGTAAGCTTGGGGTAGTTGATAGGCTTATAAATTAAAATATTTTTGACACCTCCATAAGCACAATTGCACATGTTATTGCCCTACAATTAATATTGTGCCTTATTTTCTAAATTGTGTGTAGGGATTAAAAATGAATAATGGACCGAAGACATAGTTAAAAATGGCCAAATTAGACAAAGAGGAACTCGCTCGAGGACACCACCTGGTTAGCGCTGTGGTACGAGTAGTTAAAATCGAGCAGTGAGTTCTATTTTGGTAGTGCCGCGACACCCCCTCATAGGCGCCGCGACACTGGAAGTCTCACACCATGGTCGAGTGCTCTAAATTAGACAGTGAGCAGCCTTTTTCAAAGCGCCACAACACCCCCTATTTGGCGCTGCGGTGCCAGAAGAATAGAGTACTTTGCGCCGGGGTGGCAGTGGTCCTGATATGAAAAAAATAGTTGTGGATTTTTTATGGACAAGTGGCAATCTCATCCATGCATAGAATCTTTCTTTTTATACACCACTACACCTTCACACACAATATGATACTCCATTAGATATACTATATATGCACAATTACATCACACAAATGAGAGATACACACATGCTTACATATAATTATTGAACAACACATGAATGATTCAACATATAACTCTATACCTAAATTCTCACACACTTTTCCTCTCCACCCAAAATACCAATTCTTCTATATTTCTCCACACACTACACCAAAACACACACATACACCCATCATCAAGGAGTCGGGGATTCAAGATGAAGGGAAGAATGAGCTACTTTAGGCAAGGAGAATCTAAAACTAGAAGTGAAGTGTAACACCCTCATTCCTACACAACCATATATATTGTATAATTTGACATGATAGAACCTGTGTGCATACATGGAATATTTATTTTTTTTTTTTTTTTAACATTTTAAGAAAAGCTAAATCACTTCTTACATATACAACCCTGTTTAAAATAGAAGGATCAATATTTATATAAAAACACAACACCCATAACGACCACAATATTTACATACTTATTTACAGTAAAGTTTTTAAAAGAGAAATATAGTATCAATCTAAAAACATAATACACCAGAATCAAAATATAACAAGCCAACAAAATAGCCCAACAGGTCGTCATCCATGTACACACTCCCTCAAACACTTGCAGGAGCTCCAACAGCCGACCAACCAGCCAAAGATGCTTCAAGCATCGTCGTACTCACCTACAATGCATAAACTATATGAGCTAACGCTCAGCAAGTAAAAATTATGCATGTCAAAGAATAATCCACAGTATCAAGTCATGCAACTCAAAATGCTATGCTCACAATGCAATTTTATGCATCAAAATATTTCTCTCAAAATCATTTCTTTCTTGGGCCCCTGACCAATGCTACTATCCCATGCACCGGAAAAGAGCTCTGTACACCGCCATAATCCAATGGCAATAATCATACAAGCATGCAAATCCATGCATACTCATACGCATGCAAATCCATGCACGCGAACCTGCAAATCCATGCATACTCATACGCATGCAAATCCATGCACGCGAACCTGCAAATCCATGCATAAAACCATGCAAATCCATGCATGCTTCGATGCACTAGTAGTGGTCAGCAAAAACATTTTTCTTTCTCTGAATCATGCCGTACAATGCAAGATTTATCACAATGCTCGTATATGATGCATGCACGTGCTAATGACAATGCCCATGTATGTATGCTCAATGGAGAGCCCTCTACCATGCACATATGATTTATGATGTCACATATAATTCACACATCTACATGTCTATGCATTGTTGTTGGCAAATGAATCTTTACTTACCTTTCACTTGGTTGGTGGCTTAGTCTAAATTTGTTTAGTATTCCTCTCCAAACTTAGATGTAAAACAGCCTGTAATATTACCCAACATCAAGCACCATTCCCAATTTGGCAAGTTGAAAGCACAAAATCTCATACTAGACCTTAAACACCAAGCTATAAGCTAACAATCAATCTTTCACAAACTAGAACCAATATAGCCCCTCAAATACCTCAATTTCTCATCTTAAGTACATGAAAACATCATGTAATTGAATTATTTTAACTCTAATAGCATGTACCTAATTGTTAACACTCAATAGCCACATGTCTAGGTTGAAACATGCTAAGTGATCAAATGTGGCAGATTCACAATTTCACATTTTCTTGCTGTCAAGTTTAGTTGTATGACAATTTTAACATCCCTAAGCATATCCAATCACTCCCAATTTTTTACCACACTTAGATAACATGTATATAAATGTAACCATATCATATAATTTCTAAAAATCATGGATATAGCTTCCCAAGTTCAGCTCTCTTCACGACATACTGAAACAGATTGTTTCCTACCATGACAGTTTTGCACACTTCATGACATTATTGGTTTTGGCACCCTTAAGTATATTCAATCACTCCAAAATTTTCACCATACTTAGATAACATATATAAGGAGACAACCAGGTCATATTATTACCAAAAATAATGGATTTAGATCCCTTAATTCAGTTTCCTTCACAGCACACCAAAACAGATTTTGCTATTTTGGCAGTTTGAGTTTTCTCCAATATCATTCTTTATTTCAATTGCCAACTGATAAAACTTCATTCCAATACTCTTAACTCATATATGGTCATGTAAATGGTAATAATTATAGGTTTATTCAACATACCATACACTTTTGAAGCCTAAAACACAAGAAAACAGTAAGATGACAGTTTCTGCCACAAGTATTTCCTATTAAGTGTTTGTCATCAAAAACCCTTTCTTTGTGCACCAAAGTCTAACTAAAAACTTACTAACACTTTTATAAGAGATATTTAAAGCTTAATAAACAATAAAACCATTCATAATAATCTGAAAACCAAAGGCAAAACCGTAGATAAGTGTTACCTATGCAGATTTTGAGGTTAACTTGATGGTAATCACTTCTCCTTTGCTTTTCTTGCTTTTATTTCAACTTGGAATCAATTTGGATCACTTTGAGACCTTAAGGTGTGTGTTTGGAAGATGAAAATGGCTGAAATGAGGGTCTGGTAGTTGCTTAAGGGTGAAGGGTTTGAGGTGTTAGCTTGAGATGTTAGCTTAAGCTTAATAAGAAAGCATGAGGTGGCAAGTAAATGGCAAAATCTGATTTTCTCCCTTATCTTGCAGCCCTAATCTTGTGTGTCTCACCTATTTTTATTTGGTTGCAACCTATCTTAATCACCATTCATTCCCATAGGTAATTCCTATGTCCGTTCATTCGATCTCCAAACCGATTTGCATCCGATTCTTAAAGAATTATCTAGTTTGCATTTCTAAAATCATATGCACATATGAGCCTTGTAATATGACACTTAAATCATATTATATCATGTCCAATATCCCAAGTATGCTAATTTACAAATATATACTTTTGAAATAACTTGATCAAATTAAATTAAACCGTATAAGCTTACTAGTAACACTTTTAACACTTCCAAAATTATAACCTATATATCCCATCTATATCTAATATTGATCCACCTCATTTTATTCTTATTTCAATATAAAACCAACTACTTAGATTAGGAAATTCAATAACTAATACCATGCAAGAGCTTCAGAATTAAGTTTAATATTCAAGAATGTCGTATAAAATGAAATAAATTATGCAATGTCAATAGAAATGCAAATAGCATATAAAATTAACACATAATGCATGAATATATTTGGCCATGTGAGTAGTAAGAGGCTCGGGTATCATATGAAGACTCTGCAAAGGGGTTGTAACTTTTACTTTAGTTTTCTTTTGATTTTATTTAGTTCAAAAGAATATTGTAAATGCATGATGTTGAGAAACAAGTGTTGTTTGCTCTATTTCCTTATAAACTAAACTCAACTTTGCCAAGACTTGGAAAGTCATTTCTATGAAGTTGTGAATTGTTAACTTGTATGTGATATGGATGATTGTTGAGTTTGTGATGAGCATGTACTGTGTGCATAATGCTTCTTGAAATTTGGCCAGTTTTGAGATTAACCTTATTGTTGTGATTAAACTAGGAGGTAGTGTCACAAGTGTTCATATAGTGTATGCCATGGACTAGGTCACTATAGGAATATAGGAGTTAGCACACGCAATAGTCTATAATTTGAGAGTCGAAAGCTAGAGGAAATCATAAATCATAATGCATTATTGGATAGCTAAACTTGTATAGGAATATATTGGTTGCTTTTTAGTAATAGGTGTGGTACATCTTAGAAAAGAGTATTACATAAAAATTGGAGTTCCCACTATCACACAATTCAATGTCAATCCTATTCACTAACTTGTAAAAATTCACAATGCAATGGAATGACAATTCATTACCTTGGTACTTCTCGACCTAAATCTAAATCCCCTATTTTTCTTGATCATTTTTATTGCTTATTAATTTCTAACTTTTAGTTTTCAATTCAATCAAACAAACTTTCAACAGGTTAAATATAGTTGGATTATCTGTACTTCAATTATTGCTCACATACTCTCAAGGGACATGACATTCATATACTCATACACTTTATTACTTGTTGGCATGTATACTTGTTAAATTTGATTGCATTTAAAGTGCAAGCCACACCAGTTGGCCACTCATTAACCTCTATACATAAAGATGTTACACCCAACGTAAATCCCTTGTGATTATCATGCAATTGAAGAATTTATCAAAGTGTAACATATCATGGACAAGGTTACTATGGAGTTTCAAGTCCAATGACTAATTCCTGCACTATTGTAATGGGAAAATTCCCATTCAACAATAAAATATTTCTAATTAGGAATTTCCAGGTAGGGTAATTGAGTACGTTTGTTTCCAAATAAGCACCCGCATACATGCACTAGTGTCACCACACTAATGCCCAAGGAACAAGGCATCCTCCTTTTGAGCCTGCATCATATGCACAATTCTCAACTTGATCAATGATATCCCATCTCATTGTTCTTTAATTTGGAATGTTTTAAGACCACAACCTTGGAGATATATTCCATGATCGCCATTATATGCACGACCAGGCCTCATAGTTATATATGATCTAAGGACTTTATCTAATTTCTATGATGAATTTAAGATGAAAATTATCATTTTAATGATATTAATATGAATAAGAATAATTCACAAGAGTATAAGAATGGCTAGATCAATTGGCTCACCCGGAACTACTCCAACACTTCCATCAACCAATCCACTGATTGAGTTTAAGGTATAGATTATAAGTCAATAGTCTAAATAACTCAATGGCTATAATTCCATTTCAAGTTCTAATAACTCATGATGATTGGTTAGAAAATCCCTATCTAACATTCATCCTGCCTTAGTCAAGGACTTCTAAGCCATGAACTATGAAATCATTGGAGATTCACTTGTTCCACTAGATAAGTAACACATTCTTTATTAGCAACTCATTAACCTCCATGCACGATAATACAACATCCAATATACCCCCTTTGTTATCATCAGGCAATCAGAATTTATATCAAGACGTAACACAACGAGCACAAGGCTACTTTAGTGCCTCAAGTCCAAGGACTAGTCATGTACTATCACAACGTAGAAGTTTTTACTTCAATATACAACATCTCCAACTAAAATTTTTCAGTGGTCTTGTTCAGTGTTACTTATTCTAATATGCACCCTGATATATGTACTAGCATCACTACCCCAATATCTATGCAGTGAGATATCCTCATTGTGCATGCCTCATGTTGTGAGTTTTGTTAGGCTATTCAATATCCCATCTCAAAAAGCCCTCAACCCGAAACTTATTTAAGATGAAGCCTTAGAGGCAATTACATGATCAGTATCATATGCACAACCATGCCCCATAGTAAGTTTGGTCTAGGGACTTTATCTAATTACAATATGTAATTAAAGAAAAAAATGCCTATTTTTATTAATATGATTTGAAAAATAATATTTTACAACATACAAGAGTATAAAATATGCCCAATCTAATTGGTGCACCGGGCACCACTCTAAGAGATGTTGATGTATCTTCTGATTGCCTGATAATCACAAAGGGGATACGTTGGACGTTGTATTGGTCTGTATGGAGGTTAATGAGTGGCCAACAAATGACCTGTCACTTGTCTAGTAGAGCAAGTGAATCTCCTAAGTTTTCATAATTCATAAGTTTAGAGTCCTTTGCCAAGGCAGGATGAATGTTAGATATGATTTTTTAATGACTTATCATGAGTCATTAGAACTTAAAATGAAATCATAGTTATTGAGTTATTTAGGATTTCAACTTATAATCTATACCTTAAACTAAATCAAGAGATTCGATAATGGAATGACTTATATGTATGGTACTCGTAATTATAATAGGTTTTCTCATAGTTTCACCTGAGACTAGGTAGTCATTATACACTTGCTAGGTGTTTCCCATGACTCCTGAGGTTCTTGGAATTAAGAAGTTAATTCCAAATGGATTAATTAATTAAATTAATTAATTAAAAAAATTATTATTTATAAGTTACAAGTGTTGTAAGCCCACAACCAGCTTAGTTATAAACCTAAAGGGTTACAAATAATTTGGGATGGAGCATTTCTAATTTGGAAAATGACCAAAAGATTTGGATCGAATTAATGAATTAGGGCTTAATTTTATTCAAAGATTTGAATTAATTATTTAAATAAATAATTATATTAATTAATTAGACCTAATAAGATTAGGGAGCACAATTGTGGTGAAACAATTAATTGATTAGATCAATTAATTATGTTAGCTATAAACTAATTTAATTGTTAAATTAATTTACTCAATTAAATAATTAGATTATTTAATTGGGCCTAATCTAATTTGGTGGGCTCAATGGAATTAAATTAATAAATTAAGATTAATTAATTAATTGAATTAATTATTGGATTTAGTTAAGAGTCCAAACCCAATTCAAAGTAGCCCATTAGAAGAGGCCTACTGAAGTTGTTGGAAGAAGATGAACTTTTAAGAAATAGATATTCTTGGAATTATCTAATAGGATTACATAAAATATCTTCAAGTATCTTGGAAAGATACAAAACAGAGTTGGATATTTTTGGGATATCTTGTGATCAATCAAAAATCTTCCAACCAATAAGAATGGGGGCCAAAAATTACCAAGAGTAGGACTCTTGGATTTTCAGCCACCACCCTTAAATAGAGAGGGCTGAAACTTTCAAAGAAGCTTTTAGCCTTTGAATTTTTGGCCACTTCAAAAGGGAGAAAAGGGTTTTCACACCATATCCTACCTTCTTCCATCAATCAGAAGTTCCGTCTTTTTATTGAAAATATTTAGTTCTTCATACCATCGGTTGTTTTAAGAACTAATACTCACTCAAGTCACTCCAAAGTTAAATTAGTGAAGGAATAAGAATTGCTACCGGGATTCTAATTGGGTTCCTACCCAAAGTGTGGATTTTGATAGAGGGAGATGCTTGGATCCCTGCGAATCAATTTTAGTATGAAGGGATAGGACTCGATTGCTTCTACCTCTTTAACAACTAGAGTGCTTAAGGTATAAATCCAAAATCTCTTTTCTATTTAGTTAAGATAATTGGAAATGCGAAATTGATAATCACAACGAATTGAGGGTGATGCCATATTTGATAGGGCATGTTATGTTTTAATTTTTTTAAAATTTCGCTGCATATACCCATGATTACATGAATCTAATAGTGGTATCAGATCCACAGTTTATGCATTTTCAATTGAGTTTCAATTTATGCCTTTAGGATTTAATTGTTAAATTCTATGCTTAAATTATGATTTCTAATTGGGACTCGCTTGTTTCAGTAATTTTTGATTTAATTGTTAAATCTTGGATACAACAAAACATCAAAGGAACCATCATTGGGTCATGAAAAATACCATCGGGCTAGGGGTAGGAACGTCGCTGGCTTAGTACAAGTGTGGGCTACCGCTCGTGTGTGCTGCTATCTGGTAATGCACTGGCCTAGGCATGGTGGGCAACAACCATGATATCATATCACGCAATCGTTGCGTCCAAGGTGTGGCAAAAGCCTTATGCATGTGATGATAGGTGTTGGGCACCCAACTTACACATATGGGCAGATGGCATAGCACATGACACAGGCGATTATTGCTCATTTACACATACTATAGCAGATTATGCATGTGCCCGTATAATAGGTGCATACACAACTATCCTAGGGTGCTCGCCCAATAGTGTGTGCGTGTGCGTGTGCGTGTGCGTGTGTTGGGTGTTGGGCACCTGACGTGCGCACAAGCCACCCTGTTTGCATCATTAGGTGCTTGGCAGCACGCTGTTGCATGTTCATCTGTTGGATAGCCTTGTTTTAAATTAATTTTTTAAATTTTTAATGAAATTGTTCATTTGAAATTTCTAAAAAATGGGTCTTTCATGAAACATTAAAATTATGTCCCATGTCTTAAAATTGGCAATTTTAATGAATGGTAAATTTTCATGCTTTTATACATTCATGTGGTGTATTTATGAGCATGTATGTGATGATCATAGAGCCATTAACCAATATGATTGGATGTATGTTTTTGGGTATCAAAATGGGGCTTGCATGTCTCTTATTCTCTTTTTGTATATATTTTTTATTTTTTGAACTGTAAAGATAGTAGCCTATGATGAGGTTTTCTTTTTGTTTCATGATAGACAATAAGAAAAACCAAGGTGGAGAATAAAGAGAAGGCCCATGAATGTAATAGAAATTATTTTAATTTTCATTTTATTACCTTTGGACTGATCGAGAATAATCTTTGGCTTAAATGGATCGCATAGGCATGGCTCATTATCATCCAATTGTGTATGTATTAGATGCATGCATAAGGTATATTTAATGCTTTCAATGATACATATACCACATTTGTATTTGAAATCTAGTAAAGGAATTTTTCCAAAATTTCAATTTCAAGCAAATATAGATAAAACCGGGTTGGACCCAATAATCCATGCCTACCATCAAAAGTAGATAACAGGACGATGCTACCTCACTTAGTCATTGGCCATGAGTGATGAGATGACTTTATGGTGGAAAGCTATGATCTCTACTAATCATACCGATGCCCATGGGATGGACTCATCTCTATATTGGTCATGAGTTATGAAACATTTTGATGATCCATCTATATGGAGGTTTGATGGTTGTTGCTTGATACATAGTACCATATGGGCTCATAAAATTAAGGTATATAAGGATAAGTGAGGCAAAATATCTTGGGGTTTGTATAGAGATACAATCGTTAAAAGTTAACCACTTTTTAATATATTTTATGTGCCCAACTTTTAGTCATAATTAAAAATAAAAGTAGGAAATATATTGTTTCTCGCATAGAAAATAATATAAGTTTTCTTTGAAATTATACAATAAAAAGAAAAAAAATCTAATTAAACTATAATTTAAATACGTAAGCAAGAAATGGATATTAAGTTTTAAATTTTTAATCTTATTAACATTAATAGTAGGAAAGTATTTTTCCTCATTCTAATTCCTGTATTATAGCTGACAATTTTGATTTATTAGAAAAAAATAATTTTTTTAGAATGTAAACTTTTAAAAAGAAAATAAATTAATTAAAAATAAAAAATTAATATGAAAGTAAGAAATAGGTACCAACATTGTGAGTCGTTTTTTTAATTTTTAGTTATAATTAAACATAAAAGTAGGAAATATATTGTTTCTCTAATATAAGTTTGCTTTGAAATTATACAATTAAAAGAAAAAAAATTCAGTTAAACTATAATTTGAATATGTAAGCAAAAAATGGATATCCAGTTTTTAATTTTTTAATCTTATTAACATTAACAGTAGGAAAGTATTTTTTTTCCTCATTCTATCTCCTATGTCATAGCATACACTTATAATTTACTAGAAAAAATTAAATTTTTTAGAATGTAAACTTTTACACTAAAATCACAATTGAAGAAGCAAACCTTACAACTTGTAAAGAGTTTGGAAATTGGTGCAAACAATTCAGTTTCCAAAAAATCTATTCACCATCCTTAAAAACAAATCTCTAACGTTATATTACAAAAACAAAAATCCCAAAAGAACCTACAAAAACTCTTCTCAACAACTTCATAAAATATCTCACCGAAAAATATTCTTTCAAAACAAGCTTCCCAAAGAAGGAATTTTCCTTCAAAAGAAAGTCGATGTTTGCCATAATTGTGGGAAACCCAGGCTTATGCAACAACTTCTAGAGTAAGGCGACATATGTAAGAACTTCAGCTTGGAGAAGAATCCACCAATCAATTCATCAATCTACTTGATGATGAAGAAACCAAACCCCTTGAAATAAAAAATGACATCCCTTGTCTGAAGAACAACTAAATCAAATCCTACCAAAAATTATTGAATATTCTAATGAAGAAAGCTCCAAATCAAGCCAAAACTCTTGTGATGAATGTCCTCCAGGCATTTACCATTGTAAGTAGAAAATATTAATGCTCTCTGACCAATTTCATTTCATCATTAACCTAATAGACAAAATTGAAGACCTAGAAGCCAAAGAATTTATATTCACCAATTACGAAATATGACTTCCAAAAAGGAGGAAGCATAAAATCCCTGCCCTAACCAAAAACATTACTCAAAGAAATCATGAAAATGTTGGATTTCCAAAAACCAAATACATCTTAAAAAAGAAATCCAAACCCTTAAAGAAGATAATCACCAAATAAAATAATATGTCCTAATTCTTAAATTACAAACACAAATTCAAAATAAAGACCAGAAAAAGATAGATTTTGGAAAAGAAGACGACTCTTTTGTCAGCAGTCTTTCTAAAATTTCTTACCAAAAATAGTATGTAAAAATCAAACATGTCATTGAAGATTTTCAACTTGAAGCTATCGCCCTAATGGGTTTTGGAGCAGAGATGAAATACATCCAGTAAGGATTAATCCAAACAAAATACTTTGAAAAAACTAAAGCAAGACTTTTTACCGTCAACGCTAAAAGTCTCAAGATCAACTTCAAGCTTTCTATCGCTCATGTCAGTAATAATGGTATTTGTTTCAAAACTAGTTTTGTTCTCATCAAGGATCTCAACACCTCAATAATTCCTGGCAACCCATTCATATAAATGCTTTGCCTAATTTAAGTCGATCCAGAAGACATTAAAACTTCTTTCATGGCAACTATGTTATTTTCTAGTTGTAGTTTCCAGTTATCCATAGGAATATTAAAGTTGTCCAAAATTTCTCAATTTAAGAAACCATCAATGGAAACGAAAAATAAATTCTTTGCTTCAAAGAAGAAGTATCTCACCAAAAAAATAAACAACAAATTTTTGTGCCTGTCTTCCAACAAAAAATAAAGAATTTCCAAAAACAACATGAACAACAAATTTGTTTTGGCCTACCAAATGCCTTTTGGGAAGAGAAAGACATATATTGTTACTCTTCCTTACGAATCGGATCTCAATGAATGACAAATCTCTACTAAAGCAAGACCAACACAAATAAATCAAGAACCTTGAGAATATTCTAAGAACGAAGTACAAGAATTCATTGACAAAACAATCACCTATCCCTCCAAATCCCTTTAGTTATTCTCAGCCTTCTATGTTTAGAATTATATTGAGCTTAAAAGAGGAACCACAAAATTAATAATAAATTTCAAACATCTCAAAAAAGTACCCTATTAGATTACATATTCAACCCCAAACAAATTTGATCTTCTTAAAAGACTTTATAATGCAAAAGTTTCAAAATTTGATAAAAACTCAAGATTTTGACAAATCTAAATTGATGAAAAAGATAAATACAAAATAACCTTTACTGTACCTTTTGGCCAAATTGAATGGAATATAATGCCATTTGGTCTCAAAATGCTCCTTTTGAATTTTAAAAAATCATGAATAATATTTTTATACAATACACACCCTTCACAATAGTCTACATTGATGATGTACTTGTTTCTAGTGAATCCAAAGATAAATATTGGAGACGTTTACAAGTTTTCTTTAATCTTATCACAAGAAATTGTTTAGTTCTTTTGGCTTCCAAAATGAGACTTTTTCAAAAAAATATAAGATTTTTAAGGCACTAAATTCATAAAGGGACTATTATTCCAATATAAAGATATTTAAGTTTTGGAGGCAAGTTTCCAGACCAAATCCTTGATAGAAATCAATTGTAGAGATTTTAGGATCATTAAATTATATTTTTTATTTTTATTAAACACTGCTAGTTTCGCGAACCCTTGTTTGACAGACTGAAACTTATCCATCTTCTTAGACATAAGTTCTCGCTAATATTGTCAAACAATTAAAAATACAAGTCAAAGAACTCTCTTGTGTCAACATTTGTCATCCTAAAGCACTTAAAAGAGTCTAAATAGATGCACTAGAAATTTGTTATGGAGGATTTCTTAGTCAAATAATTAAAGAAAAAAAAACTATGTCTGATATTATTCTGTATATAGAAATGCTCTGCTCAACAAAATTATCCAACAATTAAAAATAAAATCTTTATATTGTATTTTACATTTCAAAATTTCAAGATGATTTATTAAACCAAAAATACCTTTTAAGAATACATTAAAATTGAATATATGAAAGGATATCACTGTTAGAGTAGTGCCCGACATGCCAATTAATGGTTGCTCTTATATTCTTGAAATAAACAATCTTTATAATACCTAATCCTCACACTACTCACTTGGCCAATGTGATTCATGCATTACATGCTACTTATATGCTAATTTGCATTAACATTTACATGACATCTTATGTAGCATTTTTAATTGTTTGACCTCTAATGCTATCCCATGATATTAGTAGTTGAGATCTTATAACCTAATTAAGAAATTCTATATTTAAATAAGAAAAAGAATAGATTGGTCGATATATTGGATATTCATAGTTCATACGTTATAATTTTGAAAGTGTTAAAGGTGTTACTATTAAGTTTATATGATTTGATTTAATTAGATCGAGGTGTTTTAAAAGTATACATCCATGGATTAACATACTTGGGATATTGGACATGATATAATGTGATTCAAGTGTCATAATACAAGGTCCATATGTGCATATGGTTTTAGAAATGCAAACTAGATAATCATTTAAGAATCAGATGTTAATCGGTATGGAGATCGAATGAACAGACATAGGAATTACCTATGGGAATGAATGGTGACTAAGATAGGTTGCAACCAAATAAGAATATGTGAGACACACAAGATTAGAGCTGCAAGATAAGGGAGAAAATTCGATTATACCATTACATGCCACCTCAAGCTTTGCCACCTTATGCTTTCTTATTAAGCTTAAGCTAACACCTCAAACCCTTCACCCTTAAGCCACGATCAGACCCTCATTTCAACCATTTTCATCTTCCAAACACACACCTTAAGGTATCCAAGTGCTCCAAATTGATTCCAAATTGAAATAAAAGCAAGAAAAGCAAAGGAGAAGTGATTACCATCAAGTTTAACCTCAAAATCTGCATAGGTAATACTTATCTATGGTTTTGCCTTTGGTTTTTGGATTATTATGAATGGTTTTATTGTTTACTAATCTTTAAATATCTCTTATAAAAGTGTTAGGAAGATTTTATTTAGACTTTGGTGTACAAAGAAAGGGGTTTTGATGACAAACAGTTAATAGAAAATACTTGTGGCAGAAACTATCACCTTACTATTTTCTTGTGTTTTAGGCTTCAAAAGTGTGTGTTATGTTGAATAAAACCTATAATTATTACCATTTACATGTCCGTATATGATTTAAGAGTATTGGAATGAATTTTGATCGATTAGAAATTGAAATAGAGAATGATATTGGAGAAAGATTCAAACTGCCAAAGTAGCAAAATCTGTTTTGGTGTGCTGTGAAGGAGACTGAATTAGGGGAGCTAAATCCATTAGTTTTTGAAAGAGTATAACCTGGTTATATCTGTGTATATGTTATATAAGTGTGGTAAAAATTTGGGAGAGATTGAATATACGTAAGGGTGCCAAAACCATTAATGTCATGAAGTGTGCAAAACTGTCATTGTAGGAAAAATCTGTTTTAGTATGCTGTGAAGGGAGCTGAACTTGGGAAGCTATATCCGTGAGTTTTAACCATTATATGATGTTATTACATTTTTTTTATGTTAGCTAAGTGTGATAAAAATTTGGGAATGAATGAATATGTCTAAGGGTGTCAAAATCATCATGCAAATTAATGTGGCAACAAGAAAATGTGAAGTGGTGAATTTGTCCCATTTGGTTCATTAACATGTTCCAGTATAGATGTGGTGCATTTGATTCCTAACATTTATGGAAATGATGTAAGAGTTATAATACATCAATTAAGTGAGGTTAGTATACATTTAAGATGTGGAACAAAGGTACGTAGAAGGTTGTATTCGGTTATAGTTTCTAAATGGTAAAGTTGTTTAGTAAAATTGAGATTCAATATCTTTATACTACATTAGGTATAATGAACTTATTAATTGAGGATGGTGATTGATATCTTGTATTTTTATAGATTGTTTCACATTTAGGGTTGGGGAGTAATACTTAAGAAACCTAGAAGTAACACATAACCGATCAAAGGTAAGTAAAGATTCATTTGCAACTACAATGCATAAACATAGTGAATGTCTGATTTATATGTAATACCATAGATCATATGTGAATGGCAGAGGGCACGCATTACTCTCATTCATATCCATTGAGCATACATACATGGGCATTAGCGCGTGCATGCATTATATATGAGCATTGTGATAAATCTTGCATTGCACGGCATGATTCTGAGAAAGAAAAATGTTTTACTGACCACTACTAGTGCACCGAAGCATGCATGGATTTACAAGTTGGCATGCATGGATTTGCATGCGTACAAGTGTGCATGGATTTGCATGCTTTTATGATTATTGGCCATTGGATTATGGCGATGTGCAGAGCTCTTTTTCGATGCATAGGATAGTAGCATTGATTAGGGGCTAAAGAAAGAAATGATTTTGAGAGAAATGTTTTGATGTATAGAATTGCACTGTGGGCATAACATTTTGAGATGCATGACTTGATATTATGGATTATTCTTTCATATGCATAATATTTACTTGCTGAGCATTAGCTCAAATAGTTTATGCATTGTAGGTGAGTCTGGTGATACTTGATACCATGGACTTACTGGGCAAACTATTGGGGTTTCTACAGGTTCTGAGGATCAGTGTACATGAATGATGACCTGTTGGGTTGTGTTGTGGGCATATTCTATTTTTTACATTTATTATTATTATGTAAAGTACTGACTATATATATAAAAAGTGATTTTTCTATATATATGGTTATATATGAGAAAATACTTTACTGTTTCTCAAAGTGCTACATTTGACAAAAGTATATATATATATACACACAGCACACACATGTGCTACCTTGTCAAAAATATTGCTATACCAATATCTATATTTAGTGGTGGGGGTGTTACAATCTTATTCGATATATATTAACTTATAGGCACTTCTTTATCTTGATTGCACTTAGACAATCAGATAAAGTCCCTAAATTATATTTAGCTACGGGCATGATCACACATATGGTGGCGATCATGGAACATATCTCTAAGGATTTGGTCTTAAATGAGTTCCAAGTCGAGGGTTTTTTTAGATAGAAAATCAAATAGCCCAGTAAAACTCGTGCAAATGATGTATGCTAGTAAGATAAGGATAATGCATTCCATTAGAATCAACATAGTGATGCAAGAGCATGTATGTGGGTGCTTATTAGAAAACAAGTTCATCGAACATAGTCCATAGGAAATTCTTAGCTAGAGGCTTTGCCTGTTGATAGGCTCATAAATTGTGATATTTTCGCCACCTTCCTTAGCATAATTGCACATAATTTTGTCTTACAATGGATACAATTGTGCCTTATTTTATGATAATTATGTGTAGGAACTAACAATTGAAGAAATAGAGTGAAAGATGGAAAATCGGTTACTGAAACTTTCAGATATACAGTCTTCTTATTTCCAACATAATGCTTTCCAAAAAAGTAATATTGAGCTGATTCTTGAAGATATAGAAAGAAAAGAGATAGGACAACAAATCTTATGAATACACTAAAAGCTAGTTCAACTTCGAAATAGGTGAAAAATTGGGAAAAAAGCTGAACAATGTAGTTTGGAACAGTCTTACGACGTGACACCCCTAGGACACACCGTGGGGCTTGATCTCCACACAACGACGCTAGTGGTCCAAATTTAAAAAAAATATTTGGATTTTTTAGGGACAAGTGGCAATTTAATCTATGTATGGAATCTTTATTGTTATACACCAGTACACTCTCACACACCATTTGACACTCTATTAAATACACTATATACACACAATTACATCACACAAATGATATGTACATATCATTCAACACATAATTCACACATACTCTATACCTAAATTCTCACACACTTTTTCTCTCCACCCAAAAACACACCTTTCTCCATATTTCTATTAAAGTAGCACCTGACATGACTGGGGAGGTTCTTGAAATTAAGGAATTAATTTCAAGCAGACTAATTAATTGAATTAATTAATTAGAATAATTACTATTCATAAGTTGCAAATATTGTAAGCCCACTGCTAGCTTAGTTGTGAACCTAAACGGTCACACATAATTTGAGATGAAATATTTCTAATTTAGAAATTGATCCAAAGGTTGGATCCAATTATTAATAGAGATTAATTAATTAAGGGCTTAAATTAATTTAAGGAGTTGAATTAATTATTCAATTAAATAATTGAATTATTTAATTGGACCTAACAAGATTAAGAAGCCAAATTGGAGTGAAACAGTTATTTGATTGAATCAAATTAATTGTATTATCCATAAATTAATTTAATTATTGAATTAATTTACTTAATTAAATAATTGGATTATTTAATCGAGTCTAATTTGATTAAATGGACTAGATGGAATTAATTAATTTAGGTAAGATAATTAATTAGATTAATTATAGGATTTAATTTTAAGTCCAAGTCCAATTCACTAAGGCCTATTAGGAAAGGCCCATGAAAAATGATGGAAAGTCCAGAGTTTAGAATTCTTGGGTAATCTTGAATATCTTTTGAAGATATGAAAGAGATAAAAATGGAAGAAGTTTGGATGAACCAAAATATCTTCCAACCAATCAAAAGGAGACACAAAATACCAAGAGTAGGACTCTTGAAATTTTTTATCCCCTATAAATACATGGTAGCTGAAAATTTAAGGGTGAATTATGATCCCTATAATTTTCAGCCATATAGAAATTAAGAATGAAGAAAATTGATTTCTTCATCTATTTTTTTCTCTAAAAATTTCATTTTTAAGTGTTAATTCTTTTATCACAAGTTGATAACAGAAATTAATATTTTCTATACACTTTGTCAACTAGATTAGAAAAGAAATCAGAATTGCTAGCGAAATTCTGATTTTGTGTTCTTGATCAAAGTGTGGACTACTTTAGAAGGGAGACATTTGAATCCTTGTTGACCAAATTCAGGAAATGGGTTAGCAATTGATTGCTTCATATCTACGACAACTAAAGTGTAAAGAAACGTATAAATTGATACTTTTATTATTTTATTACAGCTATTGAAAATTGCGAGATCGTTAAAAATCGTATCGAATCCGGGGTATTACTATAATTATTATGGTTTAATATTTTTAAAAATTTTAATTTTTTGCTGCACATATCTCGGGGTCACGCAAACCCAACAATTTCTTCATACACTACACTAAGAACACACACACACTTATTACTAAGGAGCCTGGGATTTGAAGACAAAAAGAGAAAGAGCATCATTGAGCATTGAAGAATAAGCGAAGAATCACTTAGTGGTTGTAATCTTCTACTTAAATTATTCTTTTATTTTGTTTAGTTTTGAGAAATTTTCGAATCATGATGTTATCACTTAGTGCCAGTTTAATTTTAATATGAGCTAAACCACTTTTGTCAAGGCCTAGAAAGCTATTTCTATGGAGTTATGAGTTGATGTTTATATTGTGATTGGAATGTTGCTTTTATTGTAATGAGCATATACTATGTGTTTAATGCTTTTTGTGACTTGACTAATTTCAAGTTGATTCTAATTGTTACAATTAAGATCAAAAGGTGAGGTTGTAGCAATGGACCGAGTAGTATATGCCATGGACCGACCCTTATAGAGATATAGACATAGGTACATGCGATAATCATAGGTGTGAAAACCAAATGCTAATGGAATTTACAAAGCTCAAGGCACTCTTAGTGGAATGGCCCGTAGCTAGAGATAACGCTAGTAGCCTACTAGGGGTAGATTTGGTCCGTCTCGAGAGAGAGCACTAATTAAAATAGGCGGACCCCGCTGTCACACAACACACATCATTGCCAATCACAATTAAGCTAGGTTTATAACAACAGAGATAGCTAGCCAATGCCTTGACTCTATTTTGTATTGAATTCAATCGCATAATCTCTTAAGGTTTTAGTTGCTTTTGTTTAATTAGTTAGTTCTTGCAATTTGATTTAAACATCATAAAAATCATTAAGTCAAATATAGCATAGGTTACTATATTTGGTACTTACACACACTATCTCTAAGGATATGATACTGTACTCATTCCTTATTACTTGTTGATTCTATGTGCTTGTGGTTTATACCACCTGTCGAAATAAGAATTTTCATGTTCCGATAGTACATGGCTAGTCCTTAGACTAGAGGCACAATGCTAGTATTAGTTGTGAACCTAAAAGGGTCACACATAATTTTGGGTGTGGACATTTCAAAATTGGTAAATCCAATTATTGGATGCAATTAAATAATATAGATTAATTAATTAAGATTTTAATTTAATTTAATTATTGGATTATATATTTAATTAAATCTAATTTAATTAGGAACCCCAACAAATGAAGCAGAATAAATTAATTAATTGGATTGATTAATGTGAGATTCATGAATTAATTGATTAATTGAATTAATTAGTTGGACTTTATTAAAGTCCAAGCCCAAGATCAATAATTAGTGGCCTAATTGTAGAAACCACTACATAAATGAAGAAAAATAAATAATAAATAAATAGGATTTATCTTTAAATATATATGATTTATATAAATATAGATATATATTTCACGGGTATGTGACATGTATATATGTGAATATATAATAGATATATTTGTATACATATACGTATATTATATATATATATATATGTGTATGGATAGGATTTTGAAATTCAAAATCCCCATAATTATGGATATGGTGTTAGGAGGCTAGTGTAGTCTTGATTAGGGCCATGTACATTGAGGAGAGAGAGAGAAGTGGTTGGTTGGTTATTTTTGGATAATGGGGATTATTCAAAATTAGACCAAAACACACATGTGTGTATTAAGCCACTTAGTGGCTGATTTTCAAAAGTGTATACAACTCTAAAAATCAGTAAACACCATTTTTTAATTTTTACGGTGCCAAAAATTTGAGAAAAAAGAGAGAAGAAAGTCTTCATCATACTTTTTTTTTTAATTTCGACTGTCACATAAAAGAAAAAGAACAATAGTTTTTCATCTTCTACTTTCTCTTCTTTGATTTCTTTTCAAAAGGTGCAAAGAATAATTAATCTATAATTATTTATCCACACAAATACAATCTCTAATCATCGATTGATAGAGGGATTGCGATTCTACTCAAAGAATCAAATTCGTAAATAAATAAAGTTCTACTAGCGAATAATTTATTTTCGTGTCTATATCCGAAAGCTGGACATTTTAGAGGGGAGGCATTTGAATCCCTACTTCCAACGAGGTTACAGTGTTTTGGTGCAAATTTAATTTTTATAGAGTGATAACAAAGTGCGAATTAATAAAACCGCTACAAGAACCAAAGGGGCTCATATTTGTTTTTTGATAGATGCGCTTATTTATTTAATTTTAAATTTTAAATTTCTACTGCATAAACCCTTTCAGTAAAACAAACCCAACAGTGGTATTAGAGACATGGTTTGCATTTTTCTTATCAGATTTGATTCATTTCATGTTTATATTTGATAAGCATGTACTATTTAATTATTAAACGTGCGGCAATTTTTGTTAGATTATAGGATAAAATATTTTTGTAAAATGTTTAATTGGTTAAATTAATGCACACACACAAATATTCAAATGTTTTGTTGGTTACAAGTTAAACATCGAGCGATGGCTTCGATCGTGGGCTTGAGTGATGCGTGTGGGGTGATGACCACACAAACTACTCATCTGTGAAAACCCCGCTAGGTTGAACTTGGCGAGTGACCAACGGGACTCATCAACTGGCTGCCCAGCACCCCGACGGGCTGGACAGCGATTGCTTGGTAGCTGCTAGGCAGCACAACACACCTACTGGTCGAGAGTAGTGTGCTCCGACCAACTACCCAGCTTATGTGCTGGACAGTCCCATGCATGTGTGTTTTTATGAATTTAAGTTTTTTAATTAAAATTAAATATTAATTTTAATTTTAGAAAAATAGTTTTTCTTGAAAAGTTTATTTTATCCCAATTTTTTAAAAATTAAAAAATTTAAACAACTTGGTAAGTTTATATGCTTTAAAATTCATGTGATATATGTTTATTGCATGAATTATTTAGGGACGATCATGGGCCTATGACCAAGGTGATTAGATGTATATTTTAATTATCTTTGTGTTTTTAGGGCCTGCGAGCCTCTTATTCTATTTTGTGTTGCATTTAAATTATTGCAAAAAGAGTAGAATCAAAAGTGAGGTTTTTATTTTAGTTTTGTAAATGAAGGACGTTCGAAGCCTAAAGGTCCATTCTTGTATGGGTTATTAAATGTAAATGTAATAGAATAGGAGATTCAAGGTCCATGCATGTGTGGGTACAAAAATGAAATATAATAGAAAAGAAATATTTATACCCTTAGATTGACCTTGACCCATTTTTTGGCTCAAATAGGTTGCATAGGTTGGCCATAGTCATCCCATCATTTTTTTGCATAAGATGCATGTTAGATTTTATTAAATATTTTTACTTGCACAATATATGATGAAAAAGCATTAAATAAGCCACTAAGTAATTAAGTTGATGAGGTTTTGGAAATAAGAAACCCATAAGTTTTTGAAACTTAATGAAATATTTTCAATTTCAAACAAAAATGAACAGGTTAGGTAGGATCTATCATTTCATGCCTACTATCAAAGGTAGAGACATGACGACGCTACTGCACTTGATCACTGGCCATGAATCGTGGGGTGGTCTTATGTTGGAAAACTATGATCTCAACCAAGCATGGAGATGCTTGTAGGATAGATTCGTCATTATATCATCTATAGGTCGTGGGACATCTTGATTCTCCATCTACATGAACATTTGATGGGTGTTGTCTAACATATGGGCTCATAAAATTGGGGCATACGGAAATAGGTGAGTAAAACAAACTTAAGGGTTATATGGTGATATAATCATCAAAGAGTTAACCATCGATATAAATATTTTATGGGCTCATAAAATTGGAGTGCAAGATATTTCCATTAGACCTTAAGCCCACTAGGAAATTCAATTTCCCAAACTTCTATTAGGGGTGATGGAATAGAAGAAAATAGTGGGAGGCATTAATTATTAAAGACCTTGTTATAAAAAATAAATGCTTGGTTTTCTATCTCACTTAGGATAATAGTTATCACTACTATATCCACTTGATTTATTCTAAATGACACTAAATATTACTAAGCTCCAAAAAAAGATTGCTATTAAAATTAAAGGATTGTTCTTAAAATTTTAAAAGGTCTAAAATGTGTAAAAGAAAGTTTCTGCAAATAGTTGTAGAAATAGTTTTCACAAGAGTTATGCAAAGCACCTCCCACTGCACATCCTACAAAGAGTTGTAGAAGGACATCCTATAACTCTTATAGGAGACTCTGGTTTTCAAAGACTAATTTTGTTTTTTTCGTTTCACCTACTCTAAAACTTAGGGTTTAAGAGATGGATTAAGAAAGAGTTCACAATAGAAACAAAAATTTAAAAATTGGCCAAGCTAAGGGATTAATCCAGATAAGACAAGTTTATGCTACCATTGTGGTAAAATAGGGCATGGAAATAGAAAATGAAAGTTTTGACTTACTTAAATGAATTAGAAAGAGTTCTAATTCACGTCTTAAATTAGAAAGAAAAATAATTCAAATATTTAAGTCAGAAAGGGTTTTAATTCAAATAAACATTTTGTTGAAGTCAATTATTGACAATTCTTCTTAGGTATTTGATACTGGATATAATTCCATCTCTATAAAGAGTTGTAGAGGGTGACAAAAAATGAGTTTAAGAGGAAATCCTGAAACTTGGAAGTGAAGTAAAGGTTGCTTCCTCGGCTACAAGAATGGTCTGCTTATCTTTATAATGAATTGGGTTAGTGATAATTATTTATCTGTAGTGCAAAAAATTTAAGAGTGGGATTTCTATTAAATCAAAGAAAGTTTTGATTGAAAATTCAAAAGATGGAAATGTTCTATGACTCTTGATGTTCATGCTTTGGTAATTAATTTACACTACCATAAAAATTCCATCTAACAAAGTCAAAAAAATAAGTTTAGATAGTCATACTTATACAAAGTTGTTATTGGCTAGGTTAGGTCATATCCCTGAAGAAAGAATTCAAAAGATGGCTTGTTTGCTTGACCTCTTAGACTTGCCTGTGATGCCGACTTGTGAATATTATCTTTAGGGTAGGATAA
>CM033106.1:16576308-16621167 GCA_019321725.1 Paulownia fortunei
TTTTAGTTCTTCTTTCGTTAGGTTGAAATGTTTTTGAAATAAAAAGGAAATAAAATTGATGAAGAAACTGCTGCTGGATTTGATCTTGTGCGTAATATCAGTGTGATGTATTTGTTGCAGCATCATTCCTCTTAAAAAATGAATTTTTGGAGAACTTTTGCCATGTCTTTACCATCTGTGACATGATTTGCATTTTATTCACATGTCCAACACTTGCTTGAGCTTGACAGTTATAGTAATAATCAATCAAAGGTTTGAAATGTGCACTACTGCAACCAGCTGGCGTGGGGGAGGGAGTTCAGCCCCTCATTATTCAAAACTTTTCAGCCATTTGTTCTTTACAGTGCAGAAATGACCTGGTTAATTTTTTCAGCCTCTCCATGATTTTTATAGAGTTCCCTTTCTCACATGCTTGCTCGTTGCCCCATCATCCAGTCTCCAATCAGTGACCTCAACTTTGAGTACAAGTTTTGGTCATCTCTTTTATATCTGGGACATTCCCTGGAAAATTTGAACTGATAATGAAATGGATTTACCATCTATGTTCTGGTGTTGTTGGGTCCAAACTCAAACTTTAACAATTTTGTTTGGATCCTAATGAAATAGGCTAATTCACCTGCCTACTTTTCTTTGGCATATAATGGTGATAAGGAAACGTCTTTGAGCAAAATAAGAAGAAAAAAAGACTGAAGTTCTTTTAACTTCACTGAGCTTGCCTGGTGACAGCCTCTTTCTCATGGCGAACAAATGCAGCCAAATAAAGTTGGACTAATTTTGGTTGAATCACTATATTAAAGGAAGGCAACTTGATATCCTTAAGAACATTTCTTAAATGGAGGTATAAGCTAATTATTTAACATATAATCCGTTATCTGGTCTGCTATTCCTATCCCTCCAAATTTATACTTCCCTGATTATAAGCTCCGAGATCTGGCAGTAGATGAACTAAATAGAACCTACCAATGTGGAAAAATTTCTTTCCTCTTACCACTTTGATTATTATTTGTAGGCATTTTTCTTCAGGCTAAAGATCTACCAGCCTAGATTAATCATGTACCTGCTGGCCATACAAGCTTTTGCATTTTGCCATATTTTAGGTAGTTCAGTTCAATTCCCATTTCCAAAAACGTAAAGCTCCATCTGTTTATGCAATTTTTCGATCAATTTAGTACTTATTCTATTTCTAAAATAAAGGAATGGTTCTATAGTTTGCTGAAGTGGTTTTCAAGGAATGGTTCTATAGTGTGCTGAAGTGGTTTTATTCTGGCTTTGCCTTTAGTTTAAAATTCAATCAATTTAACAGAAGTGAAAATCAATGGCAAAGGTTGAGAGGTTGGCCATTGTTGCTGGAGATGGTCATTGATGATAAGTCTTAAATTCCAATCTGTTGGCAGCCTCCCTTAGTCTTCCTTCTTGATTTGATCTTACTTTTTTCCGGCATGTTTCATTGACTACCAGTTTTCACTCTACTGTTATTTTTGTGATATTTCATTGGTTATTTATTTCTATAAAAATCAGCACAGTGCTAACTTACTCCAACCATGCAGTAAATGTTTGCAAGTTTTAGCTAACCAAGAAAGAGGGAGAGGGAGGGAGGGACTCCTATTAGTTGTTTTTAATAATGGGTCTTTCATGAATTCCATATTTTTACTCAACATCACATCTTCCAGTGCAAGGTCCTTTAATCTGTCATCAGGACTGTTTTGGTGAAGGAATGATCTGTCTGCTTAGTAGCCTGTAACATTATGTGGAAGACGGACTTCGTTTGAGTTTTCTCTTCTGAATGAATTCCTATGTTTCTCATTCTCAATACATTCCATGGGAGTCAGGCTTTCTGCCGATAGGGTGCAATGTTCATTGATGGAAAATGTTGATTCTTTTATTTATAAGTGATGGTCATTCTGATTTGTTCCACCATTGGGACTTTTTTTTGTTGTTCTTTGTAGGTGTATGACAACAAGAAGGGACGACCCTGACGGCACACTTTGGAGATTAGCTATTGAAGGCTTTCACCGAATTCTGATTGATTATGTTAGAAAACTGAACCCAGCATTTGGAACAGATCTAACTATTGCCAGATCTTCAAGAATACATGTGTGGAAAGAAGTGGCTGATGTGTATGAATTATTTTTAGTGGGGCACTGTGGCCGTGCCCTACCTTCCACTGCACTCTCAGCAGCAGCTCGTCAGTCCAATGAGTCTCTTGAGATGAACATCTTAGACATTCTGGGAGACAAGATTCTTAGATCAGATACTGATGTACCTCTTGATGTAATTTCCACCTACCTGACAGTTACTCTATATTTTTCCTTGGATGTGCTTTCTACTTTATACTTCAAGTTTCATTACATGAAAATTATTAGTACTTATATCTAAAGTTAATTGTTATTAACTTTGACGGATATCCTGTTCTTTTCATAGGAATGCATATGGAGTGAATAGGACCTAGAAAACAAAATTAACATCAGGCATACCTAGTTAAAGCATGTTCACTGGTATTGCCATCTCTCACGCATATTTTATGCGTGGTCGCACATGGGATTCCCTATAGTTCACTTTTATTTTCTGATTCCTCTTTTTTTCAAGCAGTATTGTCTCTCAGTTTAGGGGTGGTGCCATGAGAACATAAGATAATGGTTGTAGGCATGATTTGCTGTCCGGAAGTTGTCTCCTTAAGGGCCAAAACATGCTAATTAATTTGCAGCAGTCTGTATTAGTTTATATAATTTTCTCATATACTTCCAGTAGCATCTGCAGTTTTCCATTTTTTTTCTATTTCTTTGTCACCACTTGATATTGCCCTTGTTTATCATCCTTGAAACTGTTCCATATTTTGCTGTTGCAGCCTGGAGAGTATATTTCAATGAATGAAAATTTATATTTCAATGAATGAAAATTTGGCAATGTGTATGCACAGTTTTCTACAAAATTGCATACTACTAGTACAATTAACAAGATGCTGCATTCACAGATTCTACAAAGACTGATTTCCACCCTTGATCGATGCGCATCGCGTACTTGTTGTTTGCCTCTCGAAACTGTTGAGCTTTTGCCTTCTCATTGCAGCAGATTCTCTTTGACATGCTTGCAGAAGCTATTTTCCTTGAGCAGGTAATTTGAAATTTATATTTAACTTTAAATTGCTAGTCTGATGGATGATTTTTGTATTCAATATCTCACCCTGAAGATCGATCTTACTTGCAGCTATGAAATAAGTGATTGGAATTTGGCTAGATCTGAAGTTAGCAAAATATCAATCATGACACTGATGTCCAGATGTGACTTCATATTAAGAAAATTCTTGGCAGATGAGAATGAATTGGGTTTGTTATAAAAGGGCTTCTTTCTCTTTACACTTTCTGCTCTATGTGTATGTTGTTTGAATCACTGCATTCCATATGCAGGTGACCGTTCCTTGCCTCCAGCCAGGGTGGAAGAAGTTATATTTGTACTCCAGGAGCTTGCTCGACTTGTAATTCATCCGGAAACAGCGTTGTCTCTTCCTTTGCATCCTCACTTAAAGGAGGGTGTCTCTAAGCAGAATCTGAGAAGACGTTCACATTTGCTGGTTCTATTTCCCCCGTTTTGTGAACTTGTTATATCAAGGTAAGAAAAGTGAATTTGGTTATGATTTTGTGTTGTATTTGTACAACTTCCCCTATGTGATAACATTTTCTTTCCAAGCACTTTCTAAGGAGATTTTTACCTTTACTGAAGCTAACTAAATACTAAACCAAATGACAATAAACTGAAGATGAGAATGGAAAGTAAGAATGCTGTAGTTCTGGATATTCTATTTTACCTTAACCCGTTTGCTGCTGCTGTTTGACGTTTAATGCCTTTTGCGTTTCCGAGGATGGTTTGCTTTGAGGAAGATTGGTATTTGTGTGTTTTATGCTACTGATTTTTTCTTAAATGATGCATAAAAGTTTTTATAAATGTGAGTTTGTGTTGGATAAGGTAGCCTTGAGAGAGGTGATATAATTTGAGGTGTGAAGTACTCAAAATTATTTCAGCCTCTCTGGTTTACCATTGAAGAGATCCTCGATGGAGAAAAATGAAAGATGACCCTGTCGACCTGAGAAAATTGGAGGATAGGGGACTTGGGCTGGACAAAAAGTATTTTCTGTAGCACATTCTTGTTTTTCTAGTGAAGGGCATGTTGGCAAGAATGCAATCAAAAGATCATCATTTGGGAGAAACAGTACATTATTTTTAACAGTCCCAAATGAACAGTAAACAATCATTTTGGAATAAAGTATTGCATTAGAGCCTAATATATCATTTTATGCCTTAGGTAAATGTAATGATGAGCAACGAACTTGTAAGTGTCTTTGTCCTGGTTATTTGTTATGAAATCTTGGAAGCTAAAAAGTGGAGTCAAGAACATAAAATAAATCATGTGGCAAAGATTTTAAGATTAAAGGAAACCAGAAGAATGATCTAAATATTATATTTGATTATAATTGTGACAATACACTAAACTGGAGACACGTAATGGGTGGGGCATGTGCATGTTTTGCTGGTTCGCTTGCCCTGCCTACCTTTCAATAGTTGGCCAGAGAGAACCCTGCCTGCCTGTTCGCTAGTTGGCCAAGTAAACAAACACAAACCAGCCCTAAGTAATCCAATGAGCCTTTCATTAGTCATGAATGGAGCGGTGCATTTATAGTCCAGACGGCTCTGCAGGGAGATGATCTCGGGAAAGCAAGAGAAAAGCTGATACAAATGGTGGATAGATATGGGGATTTTTGTTGATTCATTGAGCTTAAAAAAGATTGCTACTTTCCAGAAATGAAGTCATTTCATTATTGTTTTGGTGGAGATAATTTGTTAGTTCATTTGTTTGTCTACATACACTACATAGATATTTTCTGTAAGACCTCATGACCTCTATTTTTGACAGGGAATCGAGGGTTAGAGAGCTTGTACAAGTATTACTTCGACTCATTGCAGCAGAATTGGGCTTGCAAAAGCTCACTTAAATAGTTAACAATCAGATGCATGCTGGTTGATGAGGCCTGAGTGAACAAAAACCAACTTCCATTTGTTCATATGAGTCGTGCATGCGGACTTTTAGATACGTCATAGATGAGGAATTTTTCTCTCTTCCTCCACATCAGGTTTTACATGTATGAAACAGAGGAATGATATTTAATGGAAATTATTTCCTCCTGTTGTATTCTACACAAACAATACTCGCAATTTACTTTATTATCATTTATAGCAATTTTCTTCATGAATCTCATAGTGGAATGATTTTCTTGCACATATAACTTTTCAAATAGTTGATAGTAAAACAAATTTCTACGATGCTTGTCAACTTTAAACAAAGTTATTCTTTTTTTCGTTTTCAAAGTCTGTCAGACGGCTGGAATACCATTCTAGCCAGCCTAAGCTGACTGAGGACGATCCCTCTATAGCTAATGGGCTTAGGGACCTGAACCGAGGTTTTGTTAATCATGCTTTTGGTCAAGAAGCTATCGTTCATCAATTAACTAGACTTGGTTTCTTCATAATTAAATTTTTGTTTTTGAGTATAACCTTTTGCTACCAGTCGTGTCTTATAGGTCACTACCTCTTCATTTATTCTAAACTTATGCTTGTAGATCCATTTGTAGCCAATGGGAATAATTTTTTTTATGGTGGGTCCACTAAGGTCCATACCTCGTTAGAATACATGGAGTCCATCTCGGATTGCATAGCTTCTTGGCACTTCTCTGAGTCGATGTCAGATATCGTCTCTCCATAGCTTCATAGATCATTATCCAAAGGGAGTTTCTCTTCTTTGTTCTCTAATAACAAGATGTACCTTTTAGGTATACTTGAAACCCTTTCGGATCTTCGAAGAGGTTGTGCCTCAAAGGGCCCAGCATCAGCTGGTGTGCTATCTATTGTGACAATTAGGGCGTTCTGTGGTTCTTGAATTTCTTCAAATTTCATGACTTTGTCACTTCTCTCTAAAAGAAATTCTTCTTCAAGGAATGTGGCATTCCTCGAAACAAACATTTTGTGTTACGAGGTGTCGTAGAAATAGTATCCAATAGACACATTTGGATACCTTACAAACTTGTATAAGCTGGATCTCATATCCAACTTATCTTTCACTTGGTGCTTCATATAAGCAGTACACCTTCATACCCTAAGGGAATGTAATGAAGCTCATCATAGATCGAACCATGTCTAACAAGGTTCGATTCCTGCATTCTGCAACTCCGTTGAGTTGTGGAGTAGCAGGAGGAGTCCACTGTGAGAGAATCTCATTCTCTTTCAGATAATCTAAAAACTCTGTGTTTCAATATTCACCTTCTCGATTAGATCGAAGAGTCTTTATACTTAATTCAATTTGTTTCTCTACTTCAGTTCTGAATTCTCTAAACTTTTCAAATACTTTAGACTTGTACTTTAAGAGATATACAACCATACCTAGAAAAGTTATCGGTAAAGGTTAAGAAGTAGTTATAGTTTCCACGGGCACTAACACTTAGTGGTCCACACACATCTATATGGATCAAATCCAATAGATGATTGGCTCGCTCCACTTGTCCAATAAATAAAGATTTGGTCATCTTTCCTTTGAGGCAGGATTCACACGTTGGCAGTTCTTACTTGTTTTTAAGATTAAGTAAATGTGCTAATTTGTTAATCATTTTCTCAGAAATATGTCATAATCTTGCGTGCAATAGGCTCATGGAACTATGATTATTTAATTTTTTTTTATTTTGTTGAATTGTGAAAATGGGTTATGGGGAGTAACAATAAATAAACAATTCGTCAAAGAACCCGAATATATAAAATCAGAACGTTTGAAAATTGAACAACTTTCATTCTCAATGGTCAATCTAAAACCTTCTCTATCCAAAATTGAAATAAAGATAATGTTCTTAATAATATCTAGAACCAAAAAGACAATTGTTTAAAACTATTACATAACCATTCTCTAAAGCTAGATTAACGGTCCCTATAACTAATGCAGCAACTCTTGCTCCATTTCCCATCTTAAGGACCATCTCTCCTCCATCCACCTTCCTACTTCTAGTCATCATCTACAAATTATTGCAGATATGTGAGCTACAATCGATATCTAATACCCAAGAAGTATTGCTAATAGACAAGTTAACTTTAACAAAATATATACCTAAACTCTTCAGGCTTATAAGATACTCCTTGCAATTCTTTTTCCAGTACCCTGGTTTGCCTCAGTAATGACACTTATCATTGGCTTGAGAAGAAACCTTCTTTACACCGCCCTTAGCCTTCAGCTTGTTGGGTTTAGAGTAACCATTTTCTTTCTTCTTTCTTTTTTTGGACTTTTTAACCTTTGTTCCGGAAGAAGATCCAACAAGCAGAATCGACTTGTCCTTTTTCATGGTGGATTCATTCGTCTTTAACATGTTCACAAGCTCAACGAGATTAGTCTCCATGTTGTGCATGTTAAAGTTGACAACAAATGTGTCAAATGATGGAGGCAGAGACTACAGCAGAAGGTACGTATAGAGTTCGTTCTCCATAACGACTCTAAGGGATGCCAGCCTTTCAATGAGGGCTATTATCTTCAATCCTTGGTCATGGACTGAAAAGCCCTCAGTCATACGACTTCTGAAAAGCTCTTTTGAAATCTGATATCTTGTCTATCGAGTTCTTTCACCATACAACTCTTGTAGGTGAATGAGCATCCCATAAGCAGTATCTTGATTCTCATTCTGCCTCTGCAACTCATTTGACATCGATGCCAGCATGTAGCATCGAGCCTGCAGTTTGTCATCAACATGACGTATATAAATTGCATAAGCCTCTGAAGCAATATCCTCCGATGGAACCAAAGGAGGTGCAGTGTCAAGGACATATGCCCTCTTCTCCAACTGAAGAACTATTTTCAGGTTTCTAAGCCACTCAACAAAGTTAGTTCTAGTTAATTTATTTTGTTCAAGAATTGTTACAAGTGGATTCTTTGTCATTTTAATAGAATAATCTACAAAACATGCATGAAACAGAAAATGAGTAAACTATGAGAACATAACCATTTAATATAAGGTCTTTAATAATAAATGTCTCACACTATTTTTTTCGAATTCCATCACCCCTAATGGAATTTTGGGAAATCAAATTTCATAGTGAGCTTGAGCTTCAACGGAAATATTTCACATTCTAATTTTATGGGTCTATGAAATATTTTTATCGGTAGTCAACTCTTTGACGATTGTATCGCTATACAACCCATAAGTTTATTTTGCCTCACCTCTTCCCATATACCCCAATTTTATGAGTCTATATAGTACTAAGTGTCAGACAATATCCATCAAATATTTGTGTAGATAGATCATCAAGATGTCCCACGACTCATGACTAACATAATGACGATTCCATCCCACAAGCATCTCAATGTTTGGTAGAGATCACAACTTTCTAATATAAGATCACCCCACGACTCATGGCTGGCTAGTGACCAAGTGCGGTAGCAGTCATCATGTCTCTATCTTTGATGGTAGGCATGGAATGATAGGTCCTACCTAACTTATCCATTTTTTTTTTTTGAAATTGAATTTTCTAAAAACTTCTTTTACTTAATTTTAGTAAATTAAGTAGGACTTAATTTTTTCTAAGACCTCATCATAATTTAAATTAGATTGATTATTTAATGCATGACATCATAATATCATTGCGTAAGTATAAAAGCATTAAATAAAATCCTAAGCATGCATCTAATACATACTTAAATAAATGGATGATCATGAACCAGTCCTATGCGGTCCATTTAAGCCAAAAATGGACCTAAGGTTAGTCTAAGGGTAACAAAATGGAATATTACCTATTCTATTACATAATTGTATCCCATACAAGCATAGGTCTCCTTTGGAACCTCTTTCCTTATTCTCCTTCGTCTTCCAAAGAAAAAAAAATCTCACTATCTATTATACTCTCTTTGCAGAAAATTAAATAAGTTATATAGATGGAATAAGAGGCTCGTAGGCTCTATTTTAAAACCCCAAAATATTAAATAAAACCATCACATTGGTCCAATAGCTCATGATCAACTCATACATGCTCATAATTAACATCACATGCAATTATCAAAACATGTAAATTTACCAAGTTGTTAAATGTAATTTTTGACTTGGGATAATTTTTAATTGCTTGAAAAATGATGCGAGCGTGCGCGCTACTGCACGCTATCGGGCGCATAGCCATCGGGTGTCCCACACCTGACGTGCGCGCTTCACGTTTCTTTTCTAACTTTAATATTTAAATAATTTGAATAAACAATTAAAATAATTCCCAATTAAAATTGCTGAAAATATGCAAAATTAAATTTTACATACTTAACATGAATTTAAACAATTTAAAACATGCATACATAAATCTAAAACCCACTGAATAAGCAAAAACGTAGCTATGATACCACTGTTGGGTTCTCTATAATCATAGGGGCATACATTGCAGAAAATTAAATTTTTTATCAAACATAAATTTAACCCCTCAATTCGTAAGTAATTTTAACGATTGTGCTTATTCAAGTGAATATATAAATAAATATTAAATTCAGATTATGGCTTTCGTGCACTCCAATTGTTGTAGGGAATGAAGCAATCAATTGCTTATCTTGAACTTTCAAAATTCACAGGGATAAATTTTTTTACCCTCTATCAGGTCCACAATACGAAAGAGTAACACCAATCAAAAGGATTCGCTAGTATCTTTTTAATTGTTTACTAATGTAGAACCGAAATAAATTTTCAAGAACAATAAAAATTAATTCTTTAAGTTCTTGAAACTATAATATATATGAGGAGAATAACAAGAAACTGATTTTCTTTTAAAGAACAAAAAAATCAAGATAATAAGAAAATATTTTTCTTTTTGTTTCTTTTCTTTTTCTTTTCTTGGAGAGAAAAATAGAAGACTTCAAACAAAAAAAAAATTGCTTAATTTTTTTGAATTATTTCTTTTAACTGTTGGCCCTAATTATTTATAGAGGCTGGAAATCTTCTCCTTTTTCAACTCTTGGAAAGTTTGTCAATTTTGAATTACTTCAAAGTCTTATCTTAGAAGGATTCCAAATCTTCCAACAACTCTTCTCTTTTCTCTTTCCTATGTATGTGGACTAATTTAAAACTATGTCTACATACATTTTTTATATTAATTTAAACTTTTCAAATAATATAAAGATAGATATATATCATATATATACTATAATTATATTTATATATAAATTAAGTCTTAGTGGGCGATTTTATCCCATAAAATCGGCCACTATATTTATTTATCTATAAATATGTTAAATAAATAAATCAGATTTATTTAATTTATTCTCTTTATATTTTAGTGGGCTTCTTAAGTGATCTACATTAATTTTTAGCCCTGGACTAAAAAATCCACAAATCAATCCAATTGATTCAATTCCAATTTTATCAATCCAATTTATTAATTTAATTTACTCCAATTAGGCTTCCTAATCAAATTAGGTCCAACTAAATAATCAAATTATTTAATTGAATAATTTAATTTAACCATTATATTAAATAAAATCCTTAATTATTTAATTAATAAATTTCCAACCATTAGATAAATTCCAAAATTAGAAATGTTACTTTTTATAAAGATGTGTGACCCTCTTAAGTTCAATACTAAGCTAGTAGTGGGCTTGCAACGTTTGCAACTTATGAATAACAATTATTCCAATTAATTAATTCACTTGAAATTAACTCCTTAATTCTAAGAACCTCACTATCCATGAAAACACCTAACAAGTAATCATGGTAAAATAGTCTTAGGTGAAATAGCGAGTAAACCTACTTTAGTTGCGAGTACCATACACGTACGGTCCTTTCGACATCTAATCTCCCGATTGAATTTAGGGCATGGATTATAAGTCAAAATACTAAATGATTCAATAAATGTGATCCCATTTCAAGTTTAAATGATTCTTGATGAATCACGATTCATCCTGTCTTGGCCAAGGTCTTTAAATCACGAACTATGAAAACACAGGAGATTCCCTTATTTAAAAAGACAAGTGTCGAATTCTATATTGGTCACTGACAAACCTTCATACATATCAGTGCAACACCCAACATACCCCCTTTTGTGATATATCAAAGTGCTACAGGATGTATATAAGGCTACCATCGTGCCTCAAGTTCGAGGACTTGCCGTGTACTATCGCAACACAAGAATTCTTATTTCGACAGACAAAGTCTCCAGCAAAGAATTTCTTACCGACCATGTTCGGTGTACTTGTTCCCTAACAAGCACCCACATACATGCATTTGCATCTCTATGCTAATGCCAATGAAATGCGATATCCTCGTCTTACGAGCATGCATCGTATGTGCGGGTCTTACTGAACTATTTGATGTCCCATCTCAAAAAGCTTTTGACTCGAAACTTATTTAAGACCAAAATCTTAGAGGCATGTTCCGTGATCGCCATCATATGCGCGACCATGTCCCGTACCTAAATTTGGTTTGAATACTTTATCTAATGTGTAGAAATAAAAGATGTAAGACATAGGATAAAGAAAATACTTTTTTATTAATATGATTCCCAATAAAATTGTCTTTACAAAAGAAAAAGAGTATAATACACACAATCCAATTGGGGCATTGGGCATCCTACTCTAACAAATAATACATTTAAAATTAAAGAACACAACACAACCTAATGGTAGGGAGAAAATCTGAATAATCCCTATCTCTATCTCTATTATTACAAATGTTTGAATAACTCTAAAAGGTTCTTGAGATTTTTGATATGACTATTATATCCATAAACAATAACTATTAAATAGCTAAAAAAGGGCATAATGAGCTTTTATTTAACACCAAATTTCTTTTTAAATTTCAAACTCTCATTCAAAATTTGACAGTCTAAACTCTTTCTAATCATAATTTTTCAAATACTTTAAATTTTTAAATGAAATTCATTTCGTATAAAACTAGATTTTGAGAGCTTTGTAACCATATTTAATAGAATATAGAAGACTTAATATAAGAGAGTTATGGTCATTTAAAGTTGATCATTTTGCACAATTGCGGATTTATGATATTTTCTCTAATTTTCTCACCAATTATCCTTTTCTTATTATAATTCTAGGCTGAAAAAAATTTACTATAGAAATGAACAAAAATGATGATAAATATGTAATTATTTTAGAAAAAAAATTAAATGGACTTTGTTATATTAATTTAATATTTATAGCAAAATCGAATATCATTTATAACATATGTGAAAATTTAACTATCAAAATTGAAATTCTTAACAAGTCCAAGGTACCAAAAAAAATTTTACTTTTAAAAGTTTATTTTTTTTATAATGCATTATAAATAGGTTCGAGTTTCAACTCTACATGTACAGGTTTGAGTTATGAATTTCTCCCACACAAGTCAAAGTTCATCCCAATGGGTCTTTGTCAAAGGTGTGATAAGTGCATCACTCATGAGGAAGATGTGCACATCAAGAATATGCTGAGTCCCTTCTTTCAAACAACTTTTAATGTCTCTTTGTGTATTTCACTCAGAAAGATAGAGAATGAATATAGAGCATTTTTCTTTGATGATCAAAAGTCTCTTATCTTTTTTCTTCACATTTTCATTTTCACTTTTTTCTTGTTGCACCTACTTTTTTTTGTATCACTGGTGTAACAGTCACAGTCTGCCATTGTTTGCAGCTTGTTGTCCCTTACATCCTATCTACCTCATTTTATTCTTTTGTATTTGTTGGCTTGGAATATAGAAATTTATCAGTAGGAGGTATAAGAATTAAAACTAAATCTTTTGAAGTTACAAGTGTCCTCACTCGGCTATGGTTTATTAGTCATACTAAGTCTACTGCTTTAGTCTTGGGCTCTCCTATTTCTCAGAATTTTATTTTTATTCAGTTCTTCAGACGTGGCTAACTCCGCTGATCTTCCTAGTGATTTTAAATTCTCACTAGACTCCTTTAGCCCTCACGTTTGCTGGATCTCTTAACCCCACTAACCCTTCCGCTCTGGTATTAGAACTTTCCATCTCAGTCTTGAATTCTTTATCACAATTTTGATCATCAACTCTTCTCCACATTTTCTATTCATAAGCTAAGTCTTCTTCATCGAGCACCGCCCAAGTAGTGTAGCCTTTACAAAGATTATACATAAATAGAAAACCTTTCAAGAGTTTTAGGGGTCTATTCTAAACAAACCCAATCATCATTAGAATCTATACAAGTTGATCCTAACAATTTTTTCCTTTTTGATGATGACAAAACTCTTGAGAACAACAACAAAAATTTCATGATTGTTGAAAGCATGATCAAAGATATGATAAAAAATTTGAACAATGTTTATTTTATTCAATCATGAGATTTTTACAAATTAGCAGATTAAATTTTTTTCAACAAAAGCTATAGGCTACAACTACTGTAGTCTTGAATGCAACTTCCATCTTAGCCTATCTTCTGCTGATCAACTTGATGGCCTTCAGTCTTCTACTGTTTAGATCCTTTGTAACAACTCAACTTCTTGAGGCTACTTTGAAGCCTTATAAGCACTCTTTTTGTTTGTTTTATTGCATTCCCCCTTCTTACATTCTCAATGATAAGCTTGGGAATTGATGCAACGAAAAGAGGAAAAAATGGAGTCTTTGTCTCTAAGAAATGCGTTGAGAAAGGACAGATGCATAGAATCTTTCAACAAGATAGTGCTTTTCAACTCTATCAAAATAAGATATATTCCAAACATATATGTCATGGTTCCTTACTTCGACATGTATAAATTTCTAAATTTGATATTTTTATATACTTTTTCAAACCTATTGCCGACACTAAGTAGCAGTCAAAAATTTGTATTCATTTATCATGACTTTATGCATGGATCAAGTATTTCATGGCAAATTCTTCAGAAAAAATGGTGTTTTCCACAATGGAATCTGATATGTGAGATTTTGAGTAAGTGTTTATAATATCTTCTTCTGTCCAAAGAAATGATTCATTAAATTAATGAGTCGCCATTTATATTGACACATCTGAGATTGCCAAATGTTCAGGAGTTCCTTTATTCAATACTTTTTCTTATTCTTGTTGCTGGATATCTCATTCATACACATCTTCTCTTTGTTTCCTGGGCCTCTAGTGAGTTACAAACAGAGTTCGAAAATGTCAAATCTTTAATGATTCCATTATCTATGATTGAGTTGTGAAAACTTTTGGATTAGTATCCTACATATGCCCCGAATTCCTTCTGACTAAAGATAGTTGTTTTGGAACAATTAGGAGATTGTCTAGAAGAAACACAAGGCTTGTGGAGCAACATGCTTGGTCTGTATATGTTGTCAAATTAGTACATTCTAAGAAGAAATATTTGAGTATCAATCTCATCGATATCATTTATTAAAGAATGGCTCTAGTTATCAAATCAGTCATGCCAAATCCCATTAATAGAATCACTTTTTCAGAGTGTCAACAACATTTGCTCTACAAACCAGCTTCAGGAGAGTTCATATATTGTTTACCATCCTTTTTGAATTTCATCTGAAAATGACAGATGGTTGGATGTCTTTCAGAGTATTCTTGATAACATAAAGTGAAAACTTACTGACGATTAGAAATGACGACTTCTTAAAATGTTGCTTCAGTAATCAGTGTGCCTTTTAAATATTACTTTGGAAACATGCGCTTCTGATGGTTTTTGCGTGAAAGCTTGTAAAAGCAATTTAAAATAATTTTTCTTTAAAAACTAATACGTAAATAATCGTACAAAATGATTTCAAACATATCTAGTCATACATAGACTATATCATAACATTTTAATGAATATATCTTTGATTTTTCAATGACTGACTAGACAATGGAATTCTTCCCTTAAGTTATACGTTCACCCTGAATCATATATTCATTTCAAATGTCTTTCCCCTAAATAGCATGCTCAAATAGAATTAAACATTTAAATCAAACATGCTCGGCATAAGAACACAAACCTGGAGTCACAAATAGGTTTTATAAAAATATTAGCCAACCGATTCTCAATGTTTGTGTATTCAATAGCTATGTTCTTCTCTTTATGGTCTCTGATAAAATGATTTATGAATATCAATGTGCTTCATCCTTGTGTGCAGAGCTGGATTGTGTGTGATTGATATAGCACTTGTACTGTCACAGTAGATTGGTGTCATCTACATGATAATCTCAGTCTCTTAACTATTGATGCATCTAAAGTGTTTAAGCACAACATCTTCCTACTGCAATATAATAAGCCTTTGTTGTAGATGTGGCTATGAAAGTTTGTTTCTTTCTAAATCATGACACCAGTCAGCTACCCAACATTTGACATGTTCCACCATTTTTTTTCTATCAATTTTGCAACCTGCATAATCAACAATTGAAAATCCAACAAGTTTAAATGTTAAATCCTTAGGATACCAAAGTTCCACATAAATGTTCTAAGTATTTTAGAATTCTCTTTACAATATTAAAATGTGATTCCTTGGGATCGGATTAAAAACGAGCACATATACCAACGAAAAACATTATACAAGTCTGCTAGCAGTTAAGTAAAATAAAGATTCTATCAAACCTCGATACATGGTGACATCCACAAATTTACCATTTTCAACTTTGTCAAGCTTGGTGGATGTTCCCATAGGGATTTTTGTTGAAGTTCAATTTTCCAAACCAAACTTTCTTAGTATATCCCTTGTGTACTTGGCTTGATTGATAAAGATGCCTTCACTTAGTTGCTTGATTTACAGGCCAAGGAAGAAATTCAACTCACCCATAATGCTCATTTCAATCTTTGTCAGCATGGGCTTTAAAAATTTCTCACATAACTTCTTAGTAAAGCCAAAAATGATATCACCAACATAAATTATGAGTAAAATATCTAAATCATGTTGTAATTTTAATAAGATTATGTCTATTTTACATTTGGTGAACCCTTTTATAAAAGAAATAGAGATAATGTTTCATACAAGACTCACAATGCTTGATTTAATCCATAGAGTGCTTTGTCCAGTTTGTAGACGTACTCAGTGTTAGAGTGGCATCTAAGGAGCCAATTGTGGCAAGCTCTTATACTCATATAAAAATATTCTTATACATGATTAATATATAAAAGGAATTTTTTATCTTTAATTATCTTGTCAATTAGATAAAGTTTTGGGATCATAAATAGTTACACGGCATGGTCGTGCATATGGTGGCAATCATGGAACATGCATCTATGGCTTTAATCTTAAACTTGTTTTGAGTTAGGGGTTCATTAAGATGGAACATCAATAAGCCTGATAGACTCGCACACATGATACATGCTCGAAAGAAGAATGTCTTATTCCATAGACATTGGCATAGTGATCCTAATGCATGTATGTGGGCATTTATTAGGGAACAAGTACATTGAACGACCTGTGAAAAATTCTCAATTGGAAACATTGTTTGTCAAATGAAAATATGCTAGTTATGATAGTGCATTAATTAGTCCTTAGATTTGAGGCACAATGGTGGCTTTGTGCACAACTTTATGCACTTTGATGTATTTCCTGATTACGTGACAATCATAAGGGGTTTCGTTAGGTGTATGATCTTTGTGTATGGAGGTCAATGAGTGGCCAACAAAGGATCCATCACCTACTAGTTGAATGTGTAAATCTCATATAATTTCATAGTCCTTGATCCTGAAAACCTTGGCTAAGACAGGACAAATCCTAGACGTGGGGTTTTCTAGTGATTCATCAAAGGATCACTATGACTTGAGATGGAATCATAGCTATTAATTTATAATAGAGTCTCAACTAATAATCCATGCCCTAAACTTAATCGCGAGATTAGTTAACAGAAGGATTGTGTTTGCATAGTACTCATAATAGAAAAGGTTCACTTGCTATTCACATAAGTCTAGGTTGTGAAGATGCACCGCTAGGTGCTTCCCTTGACTTGTGAGGTTAATAGAATTAAGGAATTAATTCCAAGTGGATTAATTGATTGGAATATTAATTTATTCATGCTTTAAAAAAGTTGCAATTTCACTATAAGTTTAGTTGTGAACCTAATGAGTCACATGCAAATTGAGATGATCCACTTTTAATCAAATATGATCCAAGTTTTTGAATTAAGTTAATTAATGGTGATTAATTAACTTGAACTAGAATTAACTCTTCCAACATTATTAGTATAATTATTTATTTAGACCTAATAAAGATTAGGGGCTCGTAGGAGTGAGTTAATTAACTGATTGGATTGATTAATTAGCTAACTTAAATTAATTTAAGGAGTTAAATTAATTTAACTAAAAAAATATTAGGATTATTTTAATTGGGCCTAATTTTATTAGGTGGCCTTTTTTGAAACTAATTAATTGATTGATTTGATCAATTAATTAAATTGGACTTTATAAATTGATGACAATCAATTAGTTGGACTTTAATAAATAATTAGAGTCCAAGCTCATGGGGTTAGAGGCCCATTAGAAGTTTTAATTACAAGAATTAAAGATTCCTAATAAAAGATGGAAATGTCTATGTCTTGGAGAGGAAGAAAGAAGCAAGTGATAAGGAAGGAAAATATTTCTATTTGGATTAGGAAAGGGATGAGGATAAGAAAGTAAAGAGTTGGAGACCTAATGGGATTATGTCAAAACCACCTTGTGTGTATTTATTATACACACAAGGAGGCAAAACATTCTAAATCTTCAGACACATAATTTTCGACCACTCCCTTCTGTCCATCTCTTGTGCTATCTTTTATTTTCTTCTACAAAAAAAGTCTTTCCATCAAAAGGTTCCATTCCTTTTGATCAAAGTATAGTCCTTCTAATCACTTGTTGATTTAAGAATTAAATTTTACTTTTAAATTAGATTAGAAACAAAGAGTATGGATTCACCATCAATGGTTTATTACTTGCGGATTTATTGGATACCGTTGGAGGGGCTATGCTTGGAGCTCTTTGGTGAATGTTTTTGGAAGATCCAATGAAGGTGTTTGAGAAATTTGAATTCTTCCACACTGTATTGAAACCTGATTTCTTGAAAGGTATATATCCGGTGAAACTTAGTCTTTTTAATTTAATTAAGTGAACAAAAAAAATCACATCGAATTTGAGATTAGCTTTTATACATATGAGGTATGTTTTTAACTCAATTGTTGAAAATTTTAAATTTCCATTACATATGCTAATCCACGATTTTGGGAGCCCAATAGTGGTATTAAAGCCTAGGTTCATGCATTATGATTATTTTCACAAAAATATGCTTGAATTTTTATATGATGAATGTTTAATTGCATTTTTGTTAAGGAATTGTAATTCTGGAAATTTTTTGCATGATTTTAAATCGTTGAAAATTGTATGACATAAAATAAAACAAAAAAAAAAGTTTTTTTGGGAAAACTCGAGTCGGAGAACTGCGCTGCTGGCGCAATAGTTGGTTTGGCTCGAAGCTAGGTAAACTGCCCGGCACTATGGTACTGTCTTGTTGCGTTGCATTGCAAGTCAAGGTAGTCTGTTGTGCTGCAGCTCATCTGTTGCCCATTTAGTGTCATAGAAAGAAAATGTAATTTTTGGATTTTTTAAATTAATTGTTAATTTTTAAAATTTAGAAAAATGGTTTTTTTTTTAAAATCATAAATTAATTCTCAAACTAGAAATATGTCAATTTTAAATTATTGGAAATTTACATGCTTTAAATTTATATCACGTGAATTAAAATTTAGCATGTATGGATTGGATGATCATGAGGCCTGTACCATTTAAATTCTATGTGATGATTTTAGTGCTTCTGGGTTTTTAATTAAAATGAGACTTGCGAGTCTTTTCGTTTCTCTTTTTTTGACTTTGAATGTAGAATTTTATCTCCATCCAACATATATTCTCTTAGAAGAAATTCCAAGGTTTCTTGTTAAAATAGCAATTGTAATAAGAGTAGTTTTAGGATAATAATGTCATTTTTTTAATTTTATTTGGACAAGATGAAGGAGCAAGGTGGAGAAAAGTATGGATTGAAGACTCATGAACGTATGGTTATATATTCATATCATAGATAGGAGTTATTATAGTTTTAGTTTTACCCTTAGATTGACTATTGATTGACTTTGGCTCGAGTGGATCGCATAGGACAAAAGGCCATGATTATGCCATTATGTATGTATGGTAGATGCATGCACATGTTTCTTTAATACTTTTCTATGATTTGCTTGCAATCTTAGGAATAGTGCAACATTAAATAAACAACTTAAATAAAATGATGAGGTCTTGGTAAAAAGGAACCTTCACTTAAAAATATTTTAAGTGTAAACAATTTTTAAGTAAATTCTATAATAATCATAAATGTGCAATATTGGGCTAGGCCCAATCGTCTATGCCTTCCATCAAAAGTAGTTGGCATGTGAAATGCTGCAACACTTAGTTCGTTGGCCACAAATTGTGGGATGTGCTAAGTGGAGGTAATAGCTGTGACCACCACTAGCATGGAGATGCCCATGGGGTGGGAGGGCTAAGGGTGTTGGCCACGAGTCATGGGATATACTTTAGTTGTCTTACTCACATAGACATTTGATGTAACACGCTTGAACTTCAGTACTATATGGGCTCGTAAAATCAGGGTGTATGGGAAGTGGTGAGGCAACATAGCTTGAGGGTTGTATGGGGATGTAATTACTATTGTGTTAGCTGCTATTTAGTTTTACCATTTAGGCTCATAAAAAAATGGGGTGGTAATTAGACTTCAAGCCCACTACAAAATAAATTTTTCGAAGATCCATCTAAAGGGTGATGGGATCCAAATAAAATAGTGAGAGATATTTATGAATAAAGACCTTATTATAAATCAAAAAAATATCGAATGTATGCTTATTTCCTGCCTCATAATTTTAAAGATATTTGATTTACAAATGACTGAAAATCCACTTGTATCTATTCTTGGTACCAACAAACTCACCGGTCCCAACTATATCGATTGACTGAGAAACTTTCCAATTGTTCTCCAGTTCAAAAAGAGGGATAGTGTCCTTGATGTGACGCCACCGTCGGCTCCGCTGGTGGATGCACTAAGGAAGAGCTTGTGGAACATCGCAAGAAAGTTGACGATGATCTGAAAGCTCGGTGCTATATGATAGCATCAATGTCAAATGAGTTGCAAATGTATCATGAAGGTATGACACATGCTGCCGATATCTACCTTCATCTGAAGGAATTATATGTTGAACATACAAGGCAGGCCAGATACTAGGTATCTAAAGAGATATTTCGATGCTATATCATAGAAGGCTCTTCAGTCCATGACCATGAACTGAAGATGATAGCTTTGATCGAAAGACTCGAGTCCCTTGGAATCATTATGGATAATAAACTCTATGTGGAACTCGTCCTATAGTCTTTCCCACCTTCATTTGACTCATTTGTGGTGAACTTCAACATGCACAAAATGGAGACTACTTTGCTGAGCTGGTCAACATGTTGAAGATAATAGAATCCACTATGAAAAAGGATAAGCTTGTCTTACTCGTTGGTTTTTTATCCTAATCTAAGATCAAAAAGTTGAAGAAGAGGAAAAGGAAAGGTTCTTCAATAAAGACCAATGGTTTGAAGGCCTCCGATAGATTGAGAAATAGTTCCAAAGCCGAAGACAAGTGTCACTATTGTGGCAAGCTAAGGCATTAGAAGAGGAACTGCAAGGAGTATTTTGCAAGTCTCCAGAAGAGTTCTGGTATATTCTTTGTTGAATTTAACCTTTCAGTTAATAATAAGAAGATAGTTGAGTAGGCGAGAGCAAATCCTATGGCTTGAGAATGGAGCAAAAGTTGTTGCATTAACCATAAGAAATATCTACTTAGCATAAGTAGATGGAAGTAGGGTAGTTTTAAATTCTTGTCTTTATATTCCTGAACTAATATAGAACAATATCGTAATTCCTATTTTGGATAGAGAGTGTTAATATTTTTCAATAAATGATGGAAAGTATTCCATTTATTATGGTTCTTCTTTACTTCATGTTGGAGCTTTGACAAACAATTTATATACTATCCAACTTAAAACCTCCATCTTGCATATTTAACAAAATAACAAATATAAATTAGATAATCATAGTTCCACATAATTGTGGCATGCTAGACTGGGTCATATCTCTAAAAAAAGAATCAACTAGTTGGCACAATTGTTTGACCTTAAGGATGAAAGAGAAATGCCAACTTGTGAATCTTGCCTAAAGGGAAAGATAATCAAGTCACCATTTGTTGGACAAGTGGAGCATGCTGCAAATTATTTGGATTTGATCTATACGGATGTATATGGGCTACTAAGTGTTAATGCCCGAGGAAACTACCACTATTTCATTATCTTTACCAATGATTACTCAAGGTATGCATATGTGTATCTTTATGCAAATGCGGCTGTAATCTGAGATAGCTGTAATCTCAGTAGTTAAGGAGTTTAATGTAAATATGCTGAATATAAACAAAATAAGGTTTTTATTTGGGGAAAATAAGTTTATTTTCACCGACGGACCATTAATGTGTACTACCACTTGTCGGATATCTTAGAGGACTAACATTCTACCCTTCTGGTTGATTTTTAGACAAATTAAATTGTTCATGCCCTCTGTCATCCCAAAGCTCAATGGACAGCCTCCAGTTGATCACTCAACGTGGCCCTATCTTTTCCCACTACTGACCTTAACATCTTTGGCAAAGCTTGGCACTATTTCATTTGTGCCAAGTTTAAGCCCACTACTTAGTCACACGAGACCGTGCCACATTGCTCTATGCTATTACGCATCATATGAGTATCCACGTGTTGGAGTAGTGCCTAGCGTACTATTTAGTGGTCGCTTCTAAATATTGTAATATATAGTATTATTCGTAATATATTATTGAAATTGACATTTCTTTATCTTCAATTACACTTAGATAACTAGATAAAGCTATTAAACCATACTTAGATATAGGGCATGGTCGTATATATGATGGTGATAATGGAATATGCCTCTATGACTTTGGTCTTAAATTTGTTTCAAATCGAGGGTTCAATGAGATAAGATATCGATAAGCCCAATAAACTCGCACACATGATGCAAGCCGAAAGGAGGATGTTTCGCTCCATAGGTATTAGTGTGGCATCGCTTGTGCATGTGTGCAGGTACTTGTTAGAGAACAAGTACACCAAATCAGCCTGTTGGAAATTCTCAATTAGAAATGTTATTCGTTGAAGGAGAATTTTCTAGTTACAATAGTGCGTAAATAGTCTTTAGATTTGAGGCACCATTGTAACCTTGTGCACGATATACTGGGTTCGCACGATCCTGGGATATAGGCAACAAAATTTAAAATTTTTCAAAAACATAACAAACATTACATCACATATAATTAAAAATGAATCCCAGAATCCTTTTGCGATTAGTTAGTTGTGCGGTTTTTGATACTTAGTGTAAGGAGAATTCAGAAACTTTTACCTGATTCGTTTCCAGTTGAAGACGATGAGTGCGAAGATCTAAATTGTTCTCTCCATGAATAATTCCCAAGTTTGATCCAAACCCCTCATCTTGGAAAGATTCGCTTAGAGTTCCAAGTGTGACCCCTATAAGCGTATCCATATCTCGGATGCCCATTCGAATTCATTCTTATGCTAGTAGGATCTTGACTAGATAATTCTATCCTAGAATAATTTTGTTTGGAACAAGAACACACTAACAATTAGTATTTTAGGTGTTTAATTTAATTCTTAATTCAACAATTGAGTCAAGAATTAAACTAGGTAAAAGGTTAGAGAACTTTTGGAGATTGAAGGGGAAACAAGAGACGACTTTTTTGGAGATGAAGAAAATCATTTTTCTTCAAGAGAGGGGTTGTTTTTCCAGCAGAAAATGTACAGTAAAAAGTCCCCAAAAAATGTGCAAGAAGTTTGCCAATAAAGGCTACCGCAAGTCCTTTCTATATTGGACTTTCTTCCCTTCTTTATCTCCAACTATATTGAGTCAAGAATTAAACTAGGTAAAAGGTTAGAGAACTTTTGGAGATTGAAGGGGAAACAAGAGACGACTTTTTTGGAGATGAAGAAAATCATTTTTCTTCAAGAGAGGGGTTGTATTTCCAGCAGAAAATGTACAGTAAAAAGTCCCCAAAAAATGTGCAAGAAGTTTGCCAATAAAGGCTACCGCAAGTCCTTTCTATATTGGACTTTCTTCCCTTCTTTATCTCCAACTCTATAGAAAATTTTCTCTTCTCATAAGGACTTTTCTTTTTCCATATTACCTCTTAGGAATTAGATTCCCAATCCAACTTCTTCTAGGAATTGTATTCCAAATCTAATTTCCAAATTCGCTTCCTACTAGCGAACATTTAATGGGCCTAGGCCTAATTAATCAATTAGACCCCAGTTTAATTGTTCTAATCAATTAAATTAATTCATCTAATTAATTAGGCCCATCCTAATTAATTGATCAAATCAATTAATTAAATATTCCAATTGGGCTCCCTAATTTAATTAGGTCCAATCAATTTAATTCAATTAATTAATTAAATTAATTCCACATTTGAATTAATTTAAGCTCATTAATTAATTACATTAATTAATTTAATCTAATACTTAGATTAATTTCTAGGGTAGAAATGGACTTGTCCAAGTTTTGTGTGTGACCCCTTAGGTTCACTTTAAACTAGTCGTGGGCTCACAACTCTTGTGACTTAGTTGAATAATTAATTATTCTGATTAATTAATCTAATTAATTAATTTTCTTGGAACTAATCTAATAATTCCAAGAACCTACAAGTCATGGGAAGCACCTAACAATGCATCATGACTCCTAGTCTTAGGTGAATGTGCGGACGTATTCCAATTACGAATACAATATAAGTACGGTCCTTCCATCATCTAATCTCCCGATTGAGCCTAGTGTATGATGATTAGTCAAAACCCATTAGCTCAATAACTATGTTTCCATTCCTTGTAACTATGCCCTAAATATCCGCAATGGTGACAAACATCTATCCTTTCAAATAAATTAAGCTGGTAAGTTTATTTGTTTGTCTAGATTATCCTATGTGGAATTACTAGCGATAACATTTATCCTATGCAAGGCAGAAATTTAAGCATTCATTCAACTAATATCCATTTATGATATGGTCTTTAATCATAAATATCTCCCACTATTTTATTCAAATCCCATCCTCCTCTAGATGAAAATTCAAGAAATCCAATTTTCTAGTAAACATGAGGTCCAATTGACCTTGCCATACACCCCAATTTCCACAAAACTAAAAGGTGGCTAACAACATTAGTAATTGCATCCCCATGCAACCCTCAAGCTATTTTGCCTCACCTATTTCTATACACCCCAATTTTATGAGCCCATATGGTACTAAGTGTCAAGCATTACCCATCAAACATCTATGTAGATAAAGCATCTAAACGTTCGTGGAACACCCCCACCACTAAATATAGATATTGATATGATAATAATTTTGACAAGGTAGCACATGTGTGTGCATGTGTATATATATATTTTTTGTCAACTGTAGCACTTTGAGAAACAACAAAAGTTTTTTCTGACATATAACCCTGTATATAGAAAAATCAGCGTTTATATTAAAAAAAAACACAACACCCATCATAGTCAAGCTATTCTCAAACTTATTTATTTTAAGAGTTATATAGAACACGACATCCCAAAGTTGTAATACGATAGACTCAAAAATCAAAATAATAGCCTATACTTTCAGAAGAAATAAGGACATTTTGTATCTTATAACCCTTTATATATAGATAACAATTTACACAATAATAATGATTGTAAAAATTAGAATATGCCCACAATACAACCTAACAGGTCATCATCTATGTACACTAATCCTTAGAAGCCTCTAAGAACTCCAACATCCAGCCCAGTAAGCCTCAAAGTCTCAGGTATCACCATGCTTACCTACAATGCATGAACTACATGAGCTAACACTCAGTAAGTGAAAATCATGTATGCTAAAGAGATAATCTAACATATATGCGATGCATCTCTATGAAATCAGCCAGGAATGCAAGCTCCTAGACCAAAACAGTTCATTCAAAATTATTTTCCACCACTAGGCCCTTGGCCTACCTACTGTGTACTGGATAGAGCTCTCAACAATATCAATAATCAAATGGCAATAAATAGATTGACACAGTCCGGGGGCCATCTCTCGGGATCACCAGAGGTCCACCCCTTGTCTTTTCCTGTGATCCTCGAGAAGTCTTCCCACTAGCAGTGTCAATAAGGGCACAGTCAAGTGGTCCACCCTCTTGTGACCACTAGAGGTACACCCCTCTATCAGCCCCTATGATCCTCCAAAAATTAACACTCGCGGTGCCCCAAAATATCACATAAGCACGTCTCGCATGCCTCGGTACACTAGTTGTGGCCAACCAAAACATTTTTTTTCTTCTAAAAATCATGTCTCAAATCATATTATGCATGCAAGAACCTCAACTATACTCATATGTTGTGCATGCACATGTAAATGTTCATGAATGGTATGTTCAATATGAAATGTAAGTCATCTTGCTCTCAACATGTTTCAAGAATCATAAAACTCTTAAGGTACATACTGTACTTGTCATCCAAACAATTTAAATATCATCAACACATTAGGTATAAATGCTTCAAGACATAGTATGTTCATGCATAGTAGTTGCAAATAGATTTTTACTTACCTTTGATCAGTTGTGCGTTACTTCTTTCTTAAGTATTACTCCCCAACCCTAGATGTGAAACAATCTATAAAAATACAAGATATCAATCACCATCCTTAATTAACAAGTTCATTATACCTAATGTAGTATAAAGATCTTGAATTTCAATTTAATTAAACAACCTTACCACTTAGAAATTATAACCAAATACAACCTTCTACGCACCTTTGTTCCATATCTTAAATGTATACTAACCTCACTTAATTGATGTATTTTAACTCTTATAACACCCCCCTAAAATTTAGGGATCAAATTAACCACATCTATGTTGGAAAATGTTAATGAACCAAATGGGACAGATTCATAACTTCACATTTTCTTGCTGCCACATTAATTTGTATGATGATTTTGATACCCTTAGACATATTCATTCACTCCCCAATTTTTTATCACACTTATCTAACATAAAAAACAATGTAACCATGCCATATAATGGCTAAAATGCACGTATATAGCATCTCAAGTTCAGCTCCCTTCACAACATACTGAAACAGATTTTTCCTACCGTGACAGTTTTGCGCACTTCATGACATTAATAGTTTTGGCACCTTTAAGTGTATTCAACCACTCCAAAATTTTCACCACACTTATATAATATATACAAAAAGACAACCAGGTCATATTATTGCCAAAAATAATGGATTTAATGCTGTAAAACCAGTCCTCTTCACATAGGACATAATCTGAAATTCGATGGTGATAATTTTAAGCATCTCTTTAATTATCATGCCATATTTTAATTCCTAAGCTATCCAAACCTAAATATATAATATTAACTCCTATATAAACATGTTCATGGTGATAAATATAGAATTACCCAAGGTTTATTGCATATTTCAAGCTCAATAAACTAGAAATCAACATATACACAGATTCTGCCCCTTAGTGGTTGTACTATGTGTTTGCAACCACAAATCATTTTTTATGCTTAATAACCCTATAAATAACCTCTAAATTCATCATGAACAAGATAAGAATCTTAAGAAAACATAGAACCCTCAAATAATATAAAAAAAGTAATGTCAAAATAGTAGATGAATCTCACATATGCCAGTTTCAGCTTCTACTCGTGATTACTACTTCCTTTTGCTTCCTTTGCCCTTTTCTATCACTTGGAATCACTTAGAACCAGATTAGAGAGATTTTGACATGAGTTTGGACCCTGAAAATGACTGAAAAATGGTTGAGGGTCATGGGTGAATGGCTAAGAGTGAAGGAAAGCTTGATGTGGCACTTGAGGTGCTTGCTTAAGCTTGGTAGCAAGCATGAGGTGGTAAGTTGTGGTATAAATCTGACCTTTCACCCATATTTCAAGCCTAGATAAGATGTGTCTTACTATACATTGATTTTATTGTATCCTATTTTAATTACCACAAGATCCCATAGATAATTCATAAGCTAATTTTCTAGCCGTTCATTTAATTTCTTATCCGATTGTCACCCGATTCTTAAATAATTGTCCATATTAAAAATTATGTAATCTTATACATAAATGAATATTGTAATATCACCTTTGAATCATATTATCTTATGTCCAATGTCCCAATTATGCAATTTACCCATATATACTTTTGAAATACCTGGATGAAATCGAATCAAACCGTATAAGCTTACTAGTAACACTTTTAACACTTCCAAAATTATAACATATATCCCATCTATATCCAATATTGATCAACCTCATTTTCTTCTTATTTCAATATAAAATCAACTACTTAGATTAGAAAATTCAATAACTAATATTGTGTAAGAGCTTCAGAATTAAATTTAACATTCAAGAATGTCATATAAAATGAAATAAATTATTCAATGTCAATAGAAAGGCAAGTAGCATATAAAATTAACACGTAATGCGTGAATCATATTGGCCAAGTGAATAGTGTGAGACTTGGCTATTACAAGTGGTCACAACTTGCCAACACTTAGCACATCCTATGACTTATGGCCAACATACTAAACGTGGTAGTGTATCGGCATGCCACTACTTTTGATGGAAGGTATGGATAATTGGGTCCTACCCAATATTGCCCATTTATGCTTGATATGGAACCAATCAAGGTTCACAATTTGAAATATTTTTAAGTGAGGGTCATACTAGATTTATTATGCAATATCTCATTGTTTTTCTATCTTGTTTATTTAATGTTCACTATCCTAACAATGACAAGCATAGAACATAAGAAAGCATTAAATAAATGTAGCTTGCATCACATGCATACTAAAATAAATAGATGATCATGAGCCTTTAATCCTATGTAATCCACTCGAGTCCAAGTGGATCAAGGTCAATCTAAGGGTGATAATTAAAATGTAAATAGACCTATCTATTACATAAATGTATCCCATACATTCATGGGCTTTGATTCCTCACTTTTCCTCCATCTTCATTCCATGTTTTTGTAATGTGTGCCATATTACAAAAAGATACACCTCATCACATAATTCTACTCTTATTATATTTGCTAAAACTACAAAAAACCTTGGAACAATTCTAAGGGGAGGTACATAAGAGGGAGATAGAAGTACATCAAGAATAAAATAGAGAAAGGCGAGACTTGCAAACCTTATTTTAATTAAATTCCAAAATATATCCAGTAAGTGCACAAAATTAAACCAATCATATTGTCCTAGGCTCATTGATCATCTAACTAGCATGCCTAACATAAATTATCACATAGTAATGAAATCATATAAATTTATTGATTGCATTATGTGCAATTTCTTTCAAATTTGGGATCAAGATTCTTGGTTTTTCAAGAAAAATAATTTTTTCAAAAATTAAAATTAATATTTAATTTTTAAACAAAAAACTATAAACTTCATGTAACAATTACATAACGAGATGGGTCAGGTAACAGCTCAAAGCTGCTATCCATCGGGTGGCAGGCTGTGCATAAGACGAGCTACCTGACGCATTCGTTGTGTGTCCTAGTGCCCACCCGTTGGGTGGCTGGGCACCCGCATGTAGGGTGCCAACTGGCAACTTGGTGCAGGTCAGCCGATAGCCTACCCGACTTCACATATCGGGTGGTTGGTAGCCCCATTTCTTTTTCTTATTGTCCAAAAATTAAGGTTTTCACAAAATCTTGATTTCTTAGTTCCTTAATCTCATCAAGAATTCTTGATTTCTTGATCTCATCAAGAAATCTTGAAATCTTGATCAAAAAACTAATTTTTTTGATCAAGAAATCAATCTTTTTCATTTTTTATTTCTTGCCACAATTCAAGAAATTCAAGATTTCACAAATCTTGAAATTCTTGGATCAAGAAATTTAATTTCTTAATTCGTCTCATTTCTTAAAATGTTTTAGCAATTAAAATGATTAATAAAATTAATCCCGAGCAAATAAATTAAATGATTCAAAACCAATCACATTTATAAATATTTAATTTATCACATATATTAAATAAACATAATAAAAAATATTTAAAACGCATGAACCTTGGCTCTGATACCACTATTAGGTTCGCATGATCCTAATAAATATATACGTAATGGAATTATTTTTTTTTTCAAAAACAAAACAAACATTACATCACATTTAATTAAAAATGAATCATGGAATCCTTTTACGATTACTTAGTTGTGTGTTTTTTGATACATAGTATAAGGAGGTTTCAGAAACTTTGACCTAATTCACTTCCAGTTGAAGACGATGAATGCAACTACCCAAATAGTTCTCTCCATGAATAATTCCCAAGTTTGATCCAAACCCCTCATCTTGGAAAGATTCTCTTAGATTTCCAAATGTGACCCCTCTAAGCGTATTCACATCTCGGATGCCCACTCGAAGTCGTTCTTATGCTAGTAGGATCTCGACTCGATAATTCTATCTTAGAATAATTTGTCTGAAGCAAGAACACACTAAAAATTAGTGTTTTAGTGTTTAATTTAATTCTTAATTCCACAATTCAATCAAGAATTAAACTAGGTAAAAGATTGGTGAACTTTTGGAGATTGACGGGGAAAGAAGAGATGAATTTTTGGAGATGAAGAAAATCCTTTTTCTTCAAGAGAGAGGGACTGTTTTTCCAGCAGAAAATCTGCAGTAAAAATTCATCAAAAAATGTCCAAGAAGTTTGCCAATAAAGGCTACCGCAAGTCTTTTCCATGTTGGACTCTTCTTCCTTCTTTATCTCCAACTCTATTAGGAAGTTTTCTTATCTCATAAGGACTTTTCTTTTTCCTTATTACCTCTTAGAATTCCTAATCTAACTTTCTCTGGGAATTGGATTCCCAATTCAATTTCCTAATGGGTTTCCTACAAGTCCACATGTAGTGGGCCTAGGCCTAATTAATCAATTAGGCCATAGTTTAACTGATCTAATCAATTAAATTAATTAAGCTCATCTTAATTAATTGATCCAATCAATTAATTAAATGTTTCAATTGGACTCCCTAATCCAATTAGGTCCAATCAATTAATCTAATTAATTAATTAAATTTATTTGATGCTTATATTAATTTCAGCCCCATTAATTAATCACATTAATTAATTTTATCCAACATTTGAATTAATTTCTAGCCTAGAAATGGACTTATCCAAGTTTGGTTTGTGAACCCTTAGATTCACTCTAAACTAGCCGTAGGCTCACAACTCTTGTGACTTAGTTGAACAATTAATTGTTTTGATTATTTAATCCAATTAATTAATTCTTTTAGAATTAAACTAATAATTCCAAGAATCCACAAGTCATGGGAAGCACCTAGCAATGCATCATGACTCATAGTCTTAGGTGAATGTGTAAACCTATTCCAATTACGAATACCATGCAAGTGTGATTCTTCTGTCAGCTAATCTCCTAATTGAGCCTAGGGCATGGATGATTAGTCAAAACCCCATTAGCTCAATAACTATGATTTCATTCCTAGTAGCTTAAATTGATGATGAATAATTAGAAAATCCTAAATCTTATTTCCATCCAACCTTGGCCAATGATTTACCTATTCATCTAGATAAGTGATGGATCATTTGTTGGCCGCTTATTAACCTCCAACAAAAATCCCTTGTGATTGTCATGCAATCGGAAAATACATAAAGGTGCAACATGTCATGCACAAGGTTACCATGGTGCCTCAAGTCTAAGGATTGATTTCTGTACTATCGTAACGAGGAAATTCCTATTCGATAATAGAATATTTCCAATTAGTAATTTTCAGGCAGGTTAGTTTAGTGTACTTGCATACATCTATTAGTGACTCCACTCCAATGTCCATGGAAAGAGGCATCCTCCTTTCGAGCCTGCATCGTATGCACAAATTTTAATGGGATAAATGATGTCCTATCTCAATAATCCTTGACTTGGAACATTTTAAGACCACAACCTTAGAGGCATATTCCACGATCGCCATTATATGCGCGACCACGCCCCATAGCTATGTGTGATCTAAGGACTTCATCCAATTCTTATGTTGAATTTAAGATGAAGATTACCATTTAAATGATATTAACATGAATAAGAATGATTCACAAGAGCATAAGGACAGTTAGATCAATTGCCTTGTCGGGTATTACTCTAACACGATATATTTCACTTTGATGTATTCCCCGATTGCTTGATAATCATAAAGGTAATACAAGTTATAGTAGTGCATGGCGTGCTAATTAATGGTCGTTTCTATACTTTAGTGAATAGAGAATTTTATTTGAAATATATTAATAAATTGGCAATTCTTTATCTTTAAATACATTTAAGAAATTAGATAAAGTCCCTAGATGATATATTGCTATGTGGATGGTCGCACATATGATGGCGATCATGGAATATAGCTGTATGGCTTTGGTCTTAAATTAATTCTAAGTTGAGGGTTTATTGAGATGGGATACCGATAAACTCGTTAGACTCATGCACACGATGCATGCTCGAAAGGAGAATGTCTTATTCCATAGGCATCGACATGGTGAGACTAGTGAACTTTTGCAAGTGCTAATTGGGGAACGATTATATCAAATAGGCCCCTAAGAAATTCATAATTAGAAATATTGTTTGTCGAATAAGAATTTTCTAGTTATAATAGTGCATAAATTATTCCTATGACTTGAGGTACCATGGTAGCCTTGTGCATGATATCTTGTGCTTTGATGTTTTCTCGATTGCATGGCAATCACAAGGGGTTTACGTTGAGTATATGATCTTCATGTATGAGGTTAATGAGTATCACTAATCTGGTAGAGTCGGTGAATCTCCTATGCATTACACAGTCCTTGACTCAAAAGTCTTTAGCCAAAGCATGATGAATATTAGACGAGGGTTTTCTAGTGATTCATCACAAGTCAATATGAGTCGAAATAGAATCAAAATTATTAAGTTAATTAGGGTTTAGTCTAATAATTTATGCTCTAGACTTAATCTAAAGATTAGTTAATGGAAGGACTAGACTTGAATGATACTCATAACAGAAATAGGGTATTCAAGATGCATTGCTTGGTGCTTCTCATTACATCTGAGATTCTTGGAATAAGGAGTTAATTTTGAGATGGATTATGTTTTTATATATTTTAACTAAGTTGGAATACTTGCAAGCATACTACTAGCTTAGTTTGAACCTACTGGGTCACACATAAAATGAGATGGATCACTTCTATCTAGAGTATTATCCAAGGAGTTGGATCAAGTTAAATAATGGAGATTAATTAACTTGGAGCTAGAATTAATTTAAAAAGTTAAATTAATTAATTCAATTTAATAATAGGATTATTTAATTGGACCTAATAAAGATTAGGGGCTATTTGGGATAACTAATTAATTAATGGACCTTAAAAATATATTTAAAAGTTTAAATTAATTTAACTAATTTAAATAATGAGATTAAAATTAGGTCTAATTTAATTAGGTGGGCATGTGGAATCAATTAATTAATTGATTAGATCAATTAATTAAATTGCACTTGTATTAATTGATGGAAATCAATTAAGGTCCAAGTTCAAAGATAATGGGCTCATAGGAGAGGCCATTAGGAGTCCTTATTTAGAGAATTAAAGACTCCATGTCTTAGATGAAAACCAATTAAGACTTAGAGTCTTATATGGAAAGAAATCAAAGACTTCTATTTTTTATGGAAACAGGAAAAGAGATAGAGACAAGCAAAGAAATGGACCATATCCTAATGGGATTAGGATTGAGCCACATTGTTTATAAATATACAAGGTGGTGCACGAAATGATGGAGGATTTTTCATGGAATTTTCATCCCTCCCTCTTCTTTTTCCCTCCTTGATCTTTTCCTCACATAAGAAATTATTCTTTTCATCAAAGGTTCTATACTTTTGATGCTTTGATTTAATTCTTGTATATCAAGTTGATATTAGAATTAAATCAGCACTCTCAAATTTTAGATTAGAAATAAGAATTTAGTATCTTCTAGTAGAGATATTAAATTATGGTCTTGCTCGTTGTGTGGATACCATTAGAGGAATACACATGGATTCCTCAAGAGAATCAAGTTTTTTAATATGGGGCCATAATTTGAATCTATCAAAACATCGCCATCAACTGGAGTTTAATTGAATAAGGTATATTTTCAAAACCTTTGTTTTTAATTAAATGAAATATCCAAGTGTGAATCGATTGATCGCATCGAATATGGGACTATATGTTAAAAACTATTATGCATGTTTAAAATTTTTAAATTTTCACTGTGCTTAGGAATACTTTCGCAGATTAGAAAGCTTGATTATGGATGACATAGGATATGCCCCATGATCATCCCTTTATTATGTATGTATGTTAGATGCATGCATAAATTTATTTAATGCTTTGCTTTTGATTATGCTTGTGGTCATTAGGATTGTACAAAATTAAATAAACAAATTTATTAGATGAGGTCTTGGAATTAAAAAATGAACCCTCATATGAAAGTCAAGTTTAGGAATTTCTAAAATTCTATATCAAGCAAATATGGGTAAAATTGGACTAGGCCCAATCATCCATGCCTTCCCCCAAAAGTAGAGACATGATGATGCTATCACATTTAGGACATTGTCCATGAGTCATGGGATGCATAAATGATGGAAAGCTATGATCTCAGCTAAGCATGGGAATGCCAATGGGATGGCCTCATCTTTATCATTGTAAATGAGTCGTGGGACATCTAGACGCTCCATCAACATGGAAGTTTGATGGGTACTACTTAATAGTTAATACTATATGTCGTCATATTCTTGGGGCATATGGGAAGTGGTGAGCATAATAGCTTGGGGGTTGCATATGATGCAATTCACAATCTTGCATTCGATTTTGGTTAGCCATGTACCAAAATGCACAGATTAGAACCTAACGGGGCTCTGATACCACTTGTCATAGGGGTGTCGAAAGCTATAAATTTTTTACCTATATTTCCACCCACCGTGCGGCCTGATTGCACACCAACCAGTTAGCCCACTCTCCCTCACACACTCTCCCTCACACACTCTCATGTTTGAATTTCTTCTGAGTGTAGTGCTTATGTAGGCCAAACTCACATGCACAAAATGTAAAGAAACATAGTAATTATGAGAAAACCTAACCCTATATATTCTCAATTTCTACAAGGAGTCTTGCCAATGGCCTGCACATAATCTTTGTCAAATGTGCAGGTCCATGGACATAAAGATATAGGCAACGAGAAACAATACAGACATCCCCCATTGCATGGGAAATGGGTTAATCAAATGCCACCATGTGGCAAAACATACTAGTCAGCCACTGTCACCATCTACCATGTATCGGGTGGTTGGCTTGGCCAGTAACCACCAAGAATCACCCCACATGTCCGTCATATGCATGGAAACTGCCAGTTGGGTCATCATCTGTGTGTCCAAGCATTGAGTCAACCATCGGCCACCTAGACTAGCATTTTTAGTGCACCATCTACCCGTTCGCGTGCTATTTGAAGTTCCTACGCACATCGAGTCCAAGTTTCCCACCTGCTGCCAAGAAATCATGCATGATGTTGAGATACTTGCGTACACTTACACACACTTGCCACCCGATGCCGCATGCGCAAGGCCTAGCTCCTTGTGCGCAGCACCTAACCAACGCCTAGCCCCACTCCGCATGGTGCCCAACACTTGCCCATATGTTTAACCAATAACTGACACACTACCATATGATGGCCACACAGCACACACAACATGGTTTGCCCTAGCGAGCCCAACAGCCAACACCTCCACCCGATGAGATCAGGTTGAGCCACCCACGGGTTTGGATGGACTTGGATCAACCCCTGGCCAAGCTATATTGCAACCCACCAAGTTGTGGTGAGCCATGGCTGAGCCCTAGGGGCTGCCAGGCGAGAAGGTCCTCTAAGGATGTGATACCCGAACCTCTTCTCACTTGGCCAATGTGATTCATGCATTACATGCTACTTATATGCTAATTTGCATTAATATTTACATGACATCTTATATAGCATTCTTAATCGTTAGACCTCTAATGCTATCACATGATATAAGTGGTTGAGATCTTATAACCTAATTAAGAAATTCAATATTTAAATAAGAAAAAGAATAGATTGGTCGATATATTGGATATTCATAGGTTATATGTTATAATTTTGGAAGTGTTAAAGGTGTTACTAGTAAGTTTATATGATTCGATTTAATTAGATCGATGTGTTTTAAAAGTATACATCCATGGATTAACATACTTGGGATATTGGACATGATATAATGTGATTTAAGTGTCATAATATGAGGTCCATATGTGCATATGATTTTAGAAATACAAACTAGACAATCATTTAAAAATCGAATGTCAATCGGTTTGGAGATCGAATGAACGGACATATGAATTACCTATGGGAATGAATGGTGACTAAGATAGGTTGCAACCAAATAAGAATACGTGAGACACACAAGATTAGGGCTGCAAGATAAGGGAGAAAATCAGATTATACCATTACATGCCACCTCAAGCTTTGCCACCTCATGCTTTCTTATTAAGCTTAAGCTAACATCTCAAGCTAACACCTCAAACCCTTCACCCTTAAGCCACTACCAGACCTTCATTTCAGCCATTTTCATCTTCCAAACACACACCTTAAGGTATCCAAGTGCTCCAAATTGATTCCAAGTTGAAATAAAATCAAGAAAAGCAAAGGAGAAGTGATTACCATCAAGTTTAACCTCAAAATCTGCATAGGTAACACTTATCTATGGTTTTGCCTTTGGTTTTCAGATTATTCTGAATGGTTTTATTATTTACTAAGCTTTAAATATATCTTATAAAGTGTTAGGAAGTTTTTAGTTAGACTTTGGTGCACAAAGAAAGGGTTTTTGATGACAAACACTTAATAGAAAATACTTGTGGCAGAAACTGTCACCTTACTGTTTTCTTGTATTTTAGGCTTCAAAAGTGTATGTTATGTTGAATAAAACCTGTAATTATCATCATATACATGTTTATATATGGTTTAAGAGTATTGGAATAAATTTTCATCGGTTGGAAATTGAAATAGGGCATGATATTGAAGAGATGCTCAAAACTATCACCATCGAATTTTAGATTCTGTCCTATGTGAAGTGGACTTGTTTTACAGTATTAAATCCATTATTTTTGGCAAGGATATGACCTGGTTGTATTTTTTTATATGTTATATAAGTGTGGTGAAACTTTGGGAGTGATTGAATATACTTAATGGTGCCAAAACCATTAATGTCATGAAGTGCGTAAAACTGTCACGGTGGAAAAAATCTGTTTCAGTATGCTGTGAAAGGAGCTGAACTTGGGAAGCTATATCCGTGCCTTTTAGCCATTAAATGATGTGGTTACATTTTTTTGATGTTATATAAGTGTGATAAAAATTGTGGAGTGAATGAATATGTCTAAAGGTGTCAAAATCATCATGCAAATTAATGTGGCAGCAAGAAAATGTGAAGTGGTGAATCTGTCCCATTTGGTTCATTAACATGTTCCAGCATAGATGTGGTGCATTTGATCCCTAACATTTAGGAAAATATTGTAAGAGTTATAATACATCAATTAAGTGAGGTTAGTATATGTGATACCCGAGCCTCTTACTACTCACATGGCCAAATATGATTCATGCATTACATGTTAATTTTATATGCTATTTGCATTTCTATTGACATTGCATAATTTATTTCATTTTATACGACATTTTTGAATATTAAACTTAATTCTGAAGCTCTTGCACGGTATTAGTTATTGAATTTCTTAATCTAAGTAGTTGATTTTATATTGAAATAAAAGAAAATGAGGTGGATCAATATTAGATATAGATGGGATATATAGGTTATAATTTTGGAAGTGCTAAAAGTGTTACTAGTAACCTTATACGGTTTAATTTGATTTGATCAAGTTATTTCAAAAGTATATATTTGTAAATTAGCATACTTGGGATATTGGACATGATATAATATGATTTAAGTGTCATATGACAAGGTCCATATGTGCATATGACTTTAGAAATGCAAACTAGATAATTCTTTAAGAATCGGATGCGAATCGGTTTGGAGATCGAATGAACGGATATAGGAATTACCTATGGGAATGAATGGTGATTAAGATAGGTTGAAACCAAATAAAAATAGGTGATACACACAAGATTAAGGCTGCAAGATAAGGGAGAAAATCAGATTTGTCATTTACTTGCCACCTCATGCTTTCTTATTAAGCTTAAGCTAACATCTCAAGCTAACACCTCAAACCCTTCACCCTTAAGCAACGACCAGACCCTCATTTCAGCCATTTTCATCTTCCAAACACACACCTTAAGGTCTCCAAGTGATCCAAATTGATTCCAAGTTGAAATAAAAGCAAGAAAAGCAAAGAAGAAGTGATTACCATCAAGTTAGCCTCAAAATCTGCATAGGTAACACTTATCTACGGTTTTGCCTTTGGTTTTCAGATTATTATGAATGGTTTTATGGTTTATTAAGCTTTCAATATCTCTTATAAAAGTGTTAGGAAGTTTTTAGTTAGACTTTGGTGCACAAAGAAAGGGTTTTTGATCACAAACACTTAATAGGAAATACTTGTGGCAGAAACTGTCATCTTACTGTTTTCTTGTGTTTTAGGCTTCAAAAGTGTATGGTATGTTGAATAAAACCTATAATTATTACCATTTACATGACCATATATGATTTAAGAGTATTGGAATGAAGTTTTATCAGTTGGAAATTGAAATAGAGAATGATATTGGAGAAACACTCAAACTGCCAAAATAGCAAAATCTGTTTTGGTGTGCTGTGAAGGAAACTGAATTAAGGGAGCTAAATCCATTATTTTTGGTAATAATATGACCTGGTTCTCTCCTTATATATGTTATCTAAGTATGGTGAAAATTTTGGAGTGATTGAATATACTTAAGGGTGCCAAAACCATTAATGTCATGAAGTGTGCAAAACTGTCACGGTAGGAAACAATCTGTTTCAGTATGTCGTGAAGAGAGCTGAATTTGGGAAGCTATATCCGTGATTTTTAGCAATTCTATGATATGCTTACATTTATATACATGTTATATAAGTGTGGTAAAAATTTGGGAGTGATTGGATATGTTTAGGGATGTTAAAATTATCATGCAACTAAACTTGACAGCAAGAAAATATGAAAATGTGAATCTGCCACATTTGATCACTTAGCATGTTTCAACCTTGATATGTTGCTATTGAGTGTTAACAATTAGGTACATGCTATTAGAGTTATAATACTTCAATTACATGATGTTTGCATGCATTTAAGATGAGAAATTGAGGTATTTGAGGGGCTATATTGTGTTCTAGTTTGTGAAAGCTTGATTGTTAACTTATAGCTTGGTGTTTAAGGTCTAGTATGAGATTTTGTGCTTTCAACTTGCCAAATTGGGAATGGTGCTTGATGTTGGATAATATTACAGGATATTTTACATCTAAGGTTGGAGAGGAATACTAAACAAATTTAGACTAAGCCACCAACTAAGTGAAAGGTAAGTAAAGATTCATTTGCATCCACAATGCATAGACATAGTAGATGTGTGAATTATATGTAATATCATAAATCATATGTGCATAGTAGAGGTCTCTCCATTGAGCATACATACATGGGCATTGTCATTGGCACGTGCATGCATCATATACGAGCATTGTGATAAATCTTGCATTGCACGGCATGATTCAGAGGAAGGAAAATGTTTTGCTGATCACTACTAGTGCACCGAAGCATGCATGGATTTGCATGGTTTTATCCATGGATTTGCAGGTTCGCGTGCATGGATTTGCATGCGTATGAGGATGCATGGATTTGCATGCTTATAGATTATTGGCCATTGGATTATGGCGGTGTACAGAGCTCTTTTCCGGTGCATGGGATAGTAGCGTTGGTCAGGGGCCAAGAAAGAAATGATTTTGAGAGAAATATTTTGATGCATAAAATTGCATTGTGAGCATAGCATTTTGAGTTGCATGACTTGATATTGTGGATTATTCTTTGACATGCATAATCTTTACTTGCTGAGCGTTAGCTCATATAGTTTATGCATTGTAGGTGAGTACGACGATACCTGAAGCATCTTTTATTGGTTGGGCGGCGGCTGGAGCTCAAGCAGGTGTCTGAGAGAGTGTGTACATGGATGACGACCTGTTGGGCTATTTTGTTGGCTTGTTATATTTTGAGTCTGTTGTATTATATTTTTAGACTGGTACTATATTTCGCTTTTAAAACTTTACTGTAAACAAGTATGTAAATATTAGGTCGTTGTGGGTGTTGTGCTTTTATATAATAAACCGATCCTGCTATATACATGACATGTGTTATAAAGTATTTTAAATAGGGTTGTGCATGTAAGAAGTGATTTATCTTTTCTTAAAGTGTTAAAAAAAAATTCCATGCATGCACACAGGTTCTATCATGTCAAATTATAATATATATCTAGTTGTGTAGTAATGGGGGTGTTACAGTATACATTTAAGATGTAGAAGAAAGGTACGTAGAAGGTTGTATTCGGTTATAGTTTCTAAGTGGTAAGGTTGTTTAGTTAAATTGAGATTCAAGATCTTTATACTACATTAGGTATAATGAACTTGTTAATTGAGGATGGTGATTGATATCTTATATTTTTACAGATTATTTCACATCTAGGGTTGGGGAGTCATACTTAAGAAACCTAGAAGTAACACACAACCGATTAAAGGTAAGTAAAGATTCATGTGCAACTACAATGCATAGACATAGTAAATGTGTGATTTATATGTAATACCATTGATCATATGTGCGCAGCAGAGGGCATGCATTACTGTCATTCATGTCCATTGAGCATACATACATGGGCATTGGCACGTGCATACATCATATATAAGCATTGTGATAAATCGTGCATTGCACGACATGATTCTGAGAAAGAAAAATATTTTACTGACCACTACTAGTACACCGAAGCATGCATGGATTTGCAGGTCCGCATGCATGGATTTGCATGCGTATGAGTGTGCATGGATTTGCATGCTTTTATGATTATTGGCCATTGGATTATGGCGATGTGCAGAGCTCTTTTTCGGTGCATGGGATAGTAGCGTTGGTCAGGGGCCTAAGAAAGAAATGATTTTGAGAGAATATTTTGATGCATAAAATTACATTGTGGGCATAGCATTTTGAGATGCATGACTTGATATTGTGGATTATTCTTTAACATGCATAATCTTTACTTGCTGAGCGTTAGCTCATATAGTTTATGCATTGTAGGTGAGTCTGGTGATACTTGATACCATGGACTTACTGGGCAAGCTGTTGGGGTTCCTACAGGTTCTGAGGATCAGTGTACATGGATGACGACCTGTTGGGTTGATTGTTAACTTATTTGATTTTGTAGTCTATTGTATTAGGTTTTGGGATTTGTATAATGTGTTACTTTTATAACTTTTCTGTACACGGGTATATAAATATTATGATTGTTATGGGTCCTCTGCAGGTATATATATTAGTCTGTGAGTGGGAAAATATTTATTATTTATTAATATGTTGCAAAAAAATAATAATAATAATACATGCACACAGGCTCTATCATGTTAAATTATACTATATATATAGTTCTGTAGTAATGGGGGTGTTACAAAGGACCCTTCCCTCTTATAATAGGCTTAAAAATATTTTTCCTTATGACAACAGTACACATTGAAAGTCTGAGGAAGTATACCCGATGTATCTCAACATCTAGGGCTCTAATCAAGCCACTGTTTGTACCAACGTGACCCTAATGATGCCCACAATCACTGTCAAGTCCTAACCTAATCATGTTTTGGACCACCCGACATGTGGCCGGTATCAGCACCCCACTGTGCTGCCTGCCCGCCATGTATTATCGTCCATCACCTGATAATTCACTAAGTTTTCAACTCCAGCACTATTCCAACATGTACTGTAAACCTCAATGTTGCCAAATACCCTCATTTCAATATACCATGTGCTATAAGCAGCCTAGGCCATGGCACCAATACTTAGCCAAAATCTAATGCCGCACCATGCTTGTACCAATCGCCCACTTGCACGCAAGCTTGCTGTGCCAGGCACCCGATGCCCTAAGGGCTAATAGTAACCTTGTGCATAACATGTTGCACTTTGATGTATTTCCCAATTACATGACAATCACAAGGGGTTTACATTGGGTGTAGCATTTTTATGTATGGAGGTTAATGAGTGACTAATAAAGGATCCGTCGCCTATATAGATAAATAGGTAAATCTCCTATGTGTTCCACTATACTTGATTCTAAGATCCTTGGCTAAGGTTGGATGGAAATTAGATGAGGAATTTTTTAATTGTTTATCATTGAGTCAAGCTACTAGGAATGAATACATAGTTATTGAGCTATTGGAGTTTTGACTAATAATCCATGTCATAGGCTCGATCAGGAAATTAGATTATGGAATGACCGTACTTGTATGGTATTCATAATTGGAATAGGTTCGCATCTTTGTCTAAGAGTATGAGACATGATGCACTGCTAGGTACTTCCTATGACTTGTGGGTTCTTGGAATTAATAGGTTAAATCCAAGAGGATAAATTAATTGAATTAATTAAAAAGAACAATTAATTGTTCAATTTAAGTCACAAGCTTTGTAAGCCCATAGCTAACTTAGAGTGAACCTAAGGGTCACACACTAAGTTGGAAAGAGTACACTTCTAACTAGAATATATTCAAGGGTTGGATCAAATTAACTAATGGAGATTCATTAATATGGGGCTCGAATTAATTTAAGGAGTTAAATCAATTTTTCCAATTAACATTAGACCTAATAAAAATTAGGGAGCTAATGTGGAGCTAATTAATTGATTGATATGATTAATTAATTAAGTGGGGTATAAATTAATTTATGGAGTTGAATTAATTTATCCGATTAAATAATATGGTTATTTAATTGGACCTAATATGATTACGAGCGCTACATATGATCAAGTTAATTAATTGTTATGATCAATTAATTAATTGGGCATATTAAATAATGAGATTCTTTAATAAGTTCTAATATGATTAGAAAGCTCAAGTGGAACCAATTAATTAATTGATGGATCAATTAATTAAGTTGGGTTTATTTAATTAATGGGGATCAATTAATAGACTTAACTGATTTAATTGAAGTCCAAGCACAAGCTAATGGGCTCGTAGGAGACCCATTAGGAAGTTTAATTACAAAAATTAAACTTGTCTTGGAAACCTAGTGGGACTAGGATTGGAGTCCTATAAGAGGACTCCTCCTTATGGCCAATTTTTAGAGTTCTCAAGGAGAGAGAAATCGATTAGCAACATGACACAAAAAACTGCTTCCCTTCTTATTCCTTCTTGATTATTTTCTTCCATCAAAAGGGTCTATCGTTTGATCATGGTTCAATTTTTGAATTCATTAGTTGAATTAAGAATTGAACTCTACATATTCTAGAGAGAATAAGGCCTTTTGAATCTACTAGCATGGATTCAATTGGTGTGGAAATTTCCAACCTGTGGATACACTTAGAGGGGAACACTTGGGACTCTAAGCAAACCATTTCCATCACGAGGGGTTTTGAATCAAGATTCGCAAAAGCTGTTCATGGATAGATTTAAAATTTGTGAAGGAGTTCATGAAAAGAACACGATTTCAATCGTTTCTTGCATCTTCATCAGTCGAAGAGCGAATCAAGGTGAAACCTTCTTGGTTTAAACATCAGAAAATACATTACTGAGTAATCGCAAAAGGGTTCCAGGATTAGTTTTGTTACATGTGACGTAATGTATGTTTATATTTTTGAATTTTTTTAAATTGCACTGCGTATACATTTTTTGGGACTGCGCGAACCCAACAGTAGCATCTAAGCTAAGGTTTTTGGGACTGCGCGAACACTACCATCAGTAGAACTACAATGCAGATTCTTCAAAATTTCAATCAAGTTTTTGTTTCTTTCTATTTTCTTCTCCTTTTGCCATTACCTGTGGTGCCCGGTGAGCTAATTAATCTAGCCATTCTTATACTCTTGTGAATCATTCTTATTCATATTAATATCATTTGAAATGAAAATCTTCATCTTAAATTCATCATAAGAATTTGATGAAGTCCTTATATCACACATAGCTATGGGACGTGGTCACACATATGATGGCGATCATGGAATATACCTCTAGAGCTATGGTCTTAAAACATCCAAGTCAATGTTGACTCGAAAGAAGAATGCCTCGTTTCATAGACATTGGTGTGGTGACACTAGTGCATGTATGTGGGTGCTTGTTTGGGAACATGTACACTGAACTACCTCGCCTAGAAATTCCCACTTGGAAATATTTTATTATTAAATGGGAATTTTCTCGTTATAATAATGCAAAAATTAGTCCTTGGACTTGAGGCACCATGGTAACCTTATGCATGATATGTTGCACTTTGATATGTTTTTTGATTGCATGACAATCACAAGGGGTTTATGTTGGGTGTAGCATCTTCTTGCATGGAGGTTAATGAGTCCCCAACAAATGATCCATCACCTATCTAGATGAATAGGCAAATCTCTTATGTGTTCCACTGTACTTGACTCCAAATTCCTTGACCAAGGTTAGATGGAAATTAGACCAGAAATTTCCTAATTGTTCATCATTAAGTCAAAGCTGCTAGGAGTGGATATAAAGTTATTAAGCTATTTGGGTTTCGACTAATAATCCATGCCCTATGCACAATCAGGAGGTTAGATAACAAAAAGACCGTACTTGCATGGTATTCGTAATTGAAATAGGTTCACACCTTCACCTAAGACCAAGAGTCATGATGCACTGCTATGTGCTTCCCATGACTTGTGGGTTCTTGAAATTAATAGGTTAATTCTGAGAGAATTAATTAATTAATTAATTAATTGAAACAATTAATTGTTCAACTAAGTCACAAGAATTGTGAGCCCACGACTAGTCTAGAGTAAACCTAAGGGGTAACACACTAATTTCGAAAGAGTACACTTCTAACTAGAATATATCTAAGGGTTAGATGAAATTAAATAATGGGATTAATTAATTTGTGGCTCGATTTTACTTAAGGAGTTAAATAAATTTATTCAACTAAATAATTAAATTAGATCTAATAAACATTAGGGAGCCCATGTGAAGCTAATTAATTAATTGATATGATCAATTAATTAAGTAGGGTATAAATTAATTTAAAGAGTTGAATTAATTTATTTGATTAAATAATGTGGTTATATAATTGGATCTACTATGATTAGGAGCCCTACATATGATCAAGTTAATTAAATGATATGATTAATTAATTAAATTATGTATATTAACTAATGGGATTATTTAATAGGTTCTAATGTGATTAGAAAGCCCAAGTGGAACCAGTTAATTAATTGATTTGATTAATTAATTAAGTTAGGCTTATTAATTAATGGGGATAAATTAATTAGACTTAATTAATTTAATTAAAGTCCAAGCCCAAGCGAATGGGCTCATAGGAGGCCCATTAGGAAGTCTAATTACAAGAATTAAACTTGTCTTGGAGTTTGATGGAAATAAGGAATCAAACAAGGAAAGAAGCATGTGGAAACCTAGTGGGACTAGGATTGGAGGAGTTCTATAAAAGGACTCTCCATTTAGCTATTTTTTAGAGCTCTTAAGGAGAGAGAAATCGGCTAGCAACATGATATAAAAAATCGTCTCCATTCTCCTTCCGTATTGATTATTTTCTTCCTTCAAAAGGTTCCACCATTTGATCATGGTTAAATTCTTCAATTCACTAGTTGAACTAAGAATTGAACTCCAC